>VONZ01000206.1:600000-792500 GCA_012976165.1 Labeo catla | reverse complement strand
AAAAAAAAGTTTCCCCATTGTCTGTATTAATTTAAGTCTCGTTTAACGACTGTCGGAATCACACGTTCCGCCGAGGAAGTGGGTGATGAAATGCGCCGCTCCGCCGACAAACAAACAAGGAGAAAGGGGGAGAGAAGAAAGGGATGAAAGGGAAAGGAGGGGAGGAAGAAAGGGAGAAACATGCGGAGGAGACACAAAGACATCAGAATATATATCAGGACAAAAATAGAAAGTCTCTTTGTTTTGCGCGACGGAGAGCAGTGTAGCTAATTAGAGTCGAAATGATAGCTGGTGCGACTGACACAGGTAGGGAGTAGCGGCGTCTCCCGTGTGCCTGACAGTGCATACTGAGAGTGGTGTGTAAGCAGGGGTAATGGCTGTCAGCTCCTGACAGCTGTAAAATGGCCTTTTAGTTTGCCGCGCAAAAGCTGTCACGGAGTCTCGCGTTACAAAGGCGGATGTAGTTAGCTGCGATGGCAAGGCACATCATTATTAACAAACAGTGTAGTGTTTGCCTTACTGGCCCCCGCTTGCAAATGGAACATGCTCTCGGTACAGCGGGCCCCCCCACCAAACAACACACCTGAAACTAAGTTGTCAGAGGTAACAAGCCCTGGAGAGCCAGGGCAATGGATTCAGGGTGCCAATCATTGCGGGGCACTGCGTTTGTTCGGTGTGAAGATGAAACGATGCCTGGCTGGGTTCGTCTGCTGCTCCTTCACACTGGCCCTGGACTTTCCCGCCTGTTCGTTTCTCATCTTCTGATGTATAATGTGCTGTTTTTGTGCTTGTTTTGTAGTGGATTACTTTATGATGGCTGCAGGCAAAAGGGTTCATGCACAACCTACACACACTTAAAGAGATAGCTTCTAGAAAAATACATTTGGAGCAAAGTACTTCAAAAAGCACTTCATGTAGATTTGGAAAATCTAAGGAAAAGAAATGCCCTGTTCATATTTCACACCAAAATCAAAAGAAAAAGAATGAGAAATTATATTTTGCTTTCAGAAAACAGAGCCTAAATATATATATATATATATATATATTATTATTACTACCCTTTTTGATTTCTTTGTGCAAAATCTTACTGTAATGAAAATAAATAAAATTGCAAATTTCTGATGTATACCTATAAAAAGTATATAACTGCAAGTACACATAACACTTTGTTTTGCTCATTTTAATAATTAAAAAAAATATATATTGATCATTGAATCCAGACATGATAAAAAAAAAATGTATGACTGTATAATATAATATAATATAATATAATATAATAAATTATTACAATAATATAGGGGGAAGCTGGGTTAAGAATGAATTATAAATAAAATGTAACATTTAATTTAATTTAAAATGTATTTAAATATAAAAATGTAATTATTAAATGAATTTAAAGAGATAGTTCACCCAAAAATGAAAATTCAGTCATTAATTACTCACCCTTGTGTTGTTCCAAACCCGTAAGACCTTTGTTGATCTTCGGAACACAAATTAAGATATTTTTGATGAAATCAAAACCTTTATGACCCTTCATAAGTGCGGCGAAGACTGACACAGAAGAGAAGAAATTGTTAAATAAAGTCATTATTTTTGTTTTGTTTGTGCACAAAAAGAACTCTCATAGTTTCGTAAAATTAAAGGAGAAGTCCAGAACAAATATTTACAGATAATGTACTTACCCCCTTGTCATCCAAGATCTTCATGTCTTTATTTCTTCAGCCGTAAAGAAATTATGTTTTTTGTAGTTTAAATGCAGTTTAAATGCAGTTTAAATGCGGCTCCAAATGATCCCAAATGCGGTTATAAACAATCCCAGCTGAGGAAGAAGGGTCTTATCTAGCGAAACAAAAATACAATGTAAATACTTTTTATCTCAAACGCTCGTCTTGTCTTGCTCTCCCTGAACTCTGTGTGTTCTGGCTCAAGACAGTTAGGGTATGTCGAAAAACTCCAATCATAATTTCTCCCTCAAATTAAAAAATCATTTCAAAATCATCCTATGTTGCTGCAGAAGTACCGACCCAGTCTTTGCAAAGTGAACATGCAAAGATCAAACACCCTTAACAAAAAAGGTAAAACAGTGATACAGGATGATTTTGAAGTTGAGGGAGAACATGAGATGGGAATTTTTCGACATACCCTAACTGTCATGAACAGGAAAAAACAGTTCAGGCAGAGTAACACAAGATGAGCGTTTGACATTAAAAAATAAATAAATTGTATTATTTTTATGAAAATGGAAATAAAGTAAATAAAAGAAAAATCTTAATTAATCTTTAAGACAAAGCCCATTTTTTCTTTGAAATTATGGGTGATATAAGTGGTTAGCTCATCTATTACAAATGTAGACTGTTTAAAAATAACTGAAATGTGATCTGTTCTCTCTTTATTTGTCATCAGCTGGAGACAGAAATAAGAAATCCCACAGGTGTGGTGGGTTTGTTTTGTTCTTTATTGTATTGTGTAGAGTTGACTCAGAGTGCTTCCCCAGAGGCCTGTGTGGAGAACTCCATGTGCCTGCTGCAAAGTCAGATTCAGTGCTGTTGTGAAGATGGCTCTTATTACATGATTGGCAATAAGACAAATGTCTGGGGCTGGATCTCTATAGCACTGACTAGATATATTTTAGAGTGTTTTTGTTTAGTTTTAAATAATTTAGTTTAGAGATGCATCCCAGGATTTAAACTGCCTGATCAATATGAACACAATGTTGATAAAACACACATTTCTTCAATTTATTTCTCATAATTTTATTCTCAATAATACCAGCTCTCTAAATAATGTCTTTTAGTCACCAACTAAGCAAGCCAATGATGACACCAGCAAGAAACAAGTCTTGGGACTAGTTCTCCTCTGGTCTAAAGATGCATTTATTAATGAGGTTCAATAATATTTCAAATACAAACATTTCAAGAAGCTGCTTTAAAAATAACAGAAAATAAGGCAGAAAATAATGTTGTCACTCGATGAGCCACTAAGCACTGGTAACCCTCCATCTACCAGCAACTGTGAACTGGCACCATTGGTCCTGGTCAAGTTCAGGTCAGATCAACTAAGAGGTCATGGCACGGCGATCCGCTCAGCCATGAAAGCCAATTGCTTGACTCTAATTGTCCCTAAGTGCAGGACAATTAGACACACTTGACATTTGCATTACTTCCAAATTACATTGACTCTGATCAGTAACTCTGATCATTTGACTTAATGTTAAACTCGCAACCTTTTGAAACTCTCCGGCTATGGAAACTTGGCATTCCCAGTGGAACGGCATCGTTTAGATGAACAAAGACAGACTGGACACCTGTCAACATATCTCTGAGCGCTGATGAGCTTGGCTCTGGGACGTTTGAGCAATGATCAGAATTCAGAATGAAAATGATGGAACATTCCACATGGAACTAAACATCTGACAGCTAGAAGAACTGGAAGGCAGTAACACATGGCAATTCCCACAGGTTTTTACAGGAGCTGCATTGCAGGAAATGACAGTTTACTCAATACAGAACTCGATGCAAATCTGCAAGAATTAAATAAATTTTCCCACACTTTATGGACATAATCATACATGTATAAAGATGCCTGCCGTCTTCTGCTGGTGTTTGCATTTCTATAAATAGCAGTGTTAACTCGTGGTTGATATTTTAGTTATTGAGTTTATGATGATTAAATTTCACCATACGAAGATTGCAAATTAGTTCACTTTGGTTAAATGTCCCTTCTGGGTTTGATTTATAAATAAATGACCATTAAAGAGGGTCTTGTTCTATTTACTGATTCTGCCTGGCTGTGTGTGTATGTGTGAGACACTTGCATTTCCAATTAGTTTTTAGAAATCAGACAGAACAGAATAAAATTCCATAAATACTTGTAAAAAATAACAGGCTTAAATGTATTTAATCACTTGTGTTAACTTTTACAACCTTGGATTTTCTGAGAAAATGACATTATTCTTTTATGGCATTGCTTTTCAGTTAATGTGACTTTTGTCTTCTAAAAGTTGTAGATATTAATAATACTAAAGCATTGGTCCCTGGTAGCTGTAAAAAAGCACATAGCACACATACGTGATCATCACACTCAGTTCATTCATTCACCCAGACTACCTAACATAAAATAAAGTAATCATGAGACCTAATTGGGATTATAAAGCAAACACTTGCACATTTTGTTTTTCACAGCAAGCGTTTAGTGCTGTTACAGTATGTGACACACTCCTTCAATCTGTCAGCACACTGAAGCAGAGCAGTTCTCTGACCAAAGATAGCTGTTACTGATGCAATGCTTCAGCCAGAGACTCACTTCAGCTGAAGTTACTTTTTCTCCATGAGGGAGAACAGAAAAGACTTGTTAGATCAGCAAAAAAATTGATTGAATTAAAATGAACCAAACTGATCCAACTACATATATATGTTTATGAGGAACCATAGTGCAATTACACAAATAAGGTGTGGTTGCTACAGTGTAATTATGCAAACAAAGTGTTTTTACAGTGCAGTTATACAAATGTAACCCTGGATCACAAAACCAGTCATAAGGGTCAATTTTTCAAAATTGAGATTTATACATTATCTGAAAGCTGAATAAATAAACCTCCCATTGATGTATTGTTTGTTAGGATAGGACAATACAGTATTTGGTCGAGATACAACTATTTGAAAACCTGGAATCTGAGGGTGTAAACAAATCAAAATATTGACAAAATTGCCTTTAAAGTTGTCCAAATAAAGTTCTTAACAATGTATATTACTAATCAAAAATTAAGTTTTCATATATTTACAGTAAAAATTTTACAAAATATCTTTATGGAACACGATCTTTACTTAATATCCTAAGGATTTTTGCCATAAAAGAAAAATCAATAATTTTGACCCATACAATGTATTTTTGGCTATTGCTACAAATAAACCCCAGCGACTTAAGACTGTTTTGTGGTCCGGGGTCACAAATAAGGTGCTGTTGTTACAGTGCAATTATACAAATAAGGTGTTGTTGCTACATTGTAATTACACAAATAAGGTGTTGTAACAGTATTATTACACAAATAATATGTTGTTCTTGTTACAGTGCAATTACACAAATAATGTGTTGTTGTAACAGCACAATTACACAAATATTATGTTGTTACAGTGTAATTACACAAATAAGATGTTGTTGTTACAGTGCAGTTACACAAATAATGTGTGGTTGCTACAGTGCAATTACACAAATAAGGGGTTTGTAATTTATAACACATGTAAGGTGTTGTAACAGTATTATACAAATAAGATGTTGTTGTTACAGTGTAATTACACAAATAATGTGTGGCTGTAACAGTGCAATTACACAAATAAGGTGTGGTTGCTACAGTGAAATTACATAAATAAGGTGCTGTTGTAACTGCAATTTTACAAATAAAGTGTTGTAACAGTGCAATTACACAAATAAGGAGTGGTTGCTACAGTGTAATCACACAAATAAAGTGTTGTTGTAACAGTGCAATTACACAAATAAGGTGTGGTTGCTACAGTGCATTTACATAAATAAGGTGTTGTTGTAACAGTGCGATGTTATTACACATGTAAGGTGTTGTTGTTACAGTGTAATTACACAGATAAGGTGTTGTAACATTGCAATTGAACAAATAAGGTGTGATCGCTACAGTGCAATTACAGAAATAAGGTGTAGTTGTAACCGTGTCATTGAACATGTAAGGTGTTGTTGTAACAGTGTAATTACACAAATAAGATGTTGTTACAGTGTAATTAAACAAATAATGCATGGTTTCTACAATGTAATTACACAAATAAGGAGTTGTTGTAACAGTGCAGTTACACAATTAATATGTTGTTAAATTCCAATCACACAAATACAATGTTGTTGTTACAGTGCAGTTACACAAATAAGGTGTGGTTGCTATGGTGGGTTTAATTACACAAATTAGGAGTTGTTATAACAGTGTTATTAACATTTGTTCTTACTACATCAAAGTGTGAAAGAGTGAACAAAAACATGTTTCAATTTTTTTTAAATATTTAAAAATTTTATAAACTGTGGCTTCAGTACAGTAACATTTTCTCACACAGTATAAATGATCTTTTACTTTTTTTTTTTTCCCCCCACTGGAAAAGTGTGTGCACTTTTTGTGCGTGTATTCAGGTATACCCTACATTACGGGGACTAAATGTGCCCACAAAGATGGCAATAGGCGAAATCCTTGGCCTTGTAGGGGAATTGTTTGGTCAGCTTATAAATAATACAGAATTAAGTTTTTTTGAAAATCTAAAAATGCAGAATGTTTTGTGTGAGGGGTAGGTTTAGGGTAAGATGATAGAAAAAGCAGTTCATACAACATAAAAAGAATTACATCAGAGGACAGTCCCCATAAAACATGGAAGCCCAGTGTGTGTAAATAAATGACAACTGTTTTAAGCTAATTACTTGTGACCCTTTTGTGGGTTCTCTATATTCTACAGTAGGATTTCATATGCTTGTTTATATATCTGAAAAGCTGCCATGAATTTGTGCTTGAAAGTATCAAATAGAGCAAGCTTTCATCATGTAAAACTACACCTTCTGCCTTATAATTAGAAGAAAGTCCATCTGAGTATGTGTGGGCCTTTAGTCTATGTCATACATTCAGCTCTATGAACAATCCAGGCGGGTTAATAGTCTTGTCAGTGGTGGTAGGTGTCTGTCAACACTCGCTCAACTCTTGTCAGTAGCACCAGGGCACATGTGCCACAGATCCTCCCTGTATCGTTGTGTTTTACTGGGATCTGGAGCTGGGACAGGGCGGGGAGTGTGACAGGTGCTAACAACGGGTGGACGCTGTTAAATACGAGGTTGACAGGTGAGCACAATGCGACGATGGCGAGAAATTCACTAAAGCATGGCATCTGCTCTGGCAACTGGGAGGACAGTATGAGGTTTCAATTATCCAGATAGAGTCATTCGTAACTAGCTAAGATTAAACCGCAGCCGACTGGAAGGCTAATTGGAGGACAGCCACTGAAGAATTGCAGTGTGAAGCGTACACTGCAGTTTTTGGTTCTTTTTTGTTGCCAGAAAAACTGAATTACATAAACCCAGTGGGATCTTGTGTATATGTGACCCTGGACCACAAAACCAGTCATAAGTAGTTTGTAGCAATACCCAACAATAAATTGCATGGGTCAAAATTATAGATTTTTCTTTTATGCCAAAAAACATTAGAATATTAACTAAAGATCATGCTCAAGATGCTATTGTGTAAATTTCCTACCATAAATATATCAAAACTTAAATTTTGACTAGTAATATGCATTGCTAAGAACTTAATTTAGACAAGTTTATAAGGATTTTCTCAATGTTTAGATTTTTTTGCACCTTAAGATTCCAAATTCAATCAGTTTAATTTTGATTAATTAGATCTCAGTTGTATATATGCCAAATATTGTCCTATCCTAACAGTAGGATATTCAGATGATGTATACTGTAAATATTGATTTAAAAAAAAATTGACCCTTATGACTGCTTTTGTGGTCCAGGATCACATATGATCTTTACAGTGTTTTACATGTGCCTTATCCAATCACAATTTAGAGTACCAGACAGTTCTTAACAGTTTTGTTTTGTTGTGTTTTAAAATCAAATGATACACAGTGTGAAACTGGTTTTGCATAAATGCACTAATTTATTATAAATAAACAAATATTATTTTCAAAAAAGAGAATAATCAAAATAGATAATTTACAATAAGACATATAATAATTAGAAAAAAAAAACAGGCATTCAAACATTATTATTGTTAAAAATAAATTCTATTTTTTCATTCCATACATATATAACATATATATTTTAACATATATTTGCTACAAGCAACCCCTTGTATAAACAACAGTTCTAAAAGGATTGAAACGTGTTGTAAATTGCAGACAGATTGCTGATTTTTCTTAAAATATGTTTAAGAAAAAAAACAGATTACCATTTTCAACATAGGAAAATTAATACCTTTTGAATATTAATATTCAGTCTTGCCTCGCAGATACGACTTCACATAAAACACACATAAAATACAAGATTTTTGTAGATATCAAAATGTGTAAGCACAGCGGTGCAGTGTTGCGAAAACCCATGGGCCCAATTTATGCAATTTCACCTGGAAATGAAATGTGTTTTTAACAGCTTTAGAGAAGTGCTTTGTCGTTCCAAGGTGAGGATGGTTTGTTAAGAGGATGTGATGTGTATTTTCACCTTTTTTTCACTGCTTGTGTTGGAATGAATGTGTGTCAAAGTCTTCTTTAATGAAAAAGTTTTTCGGTAGGTGGGCTACGGGGCGGAAGGCTGATCGGAAAACAGATCCTCATTCATTTCATTGTTCTGATTCATGATTACTTAACGGCTAGTCTTTGTTTTTACATTTCCAGGAGACTGAATCCCAGCTTGCGACACAAGCCGTACGTGTTTCTCAAACAACTCTCTACACAATTACACACACTTTGGTCAGAAACAAAAAGAGAATGTTGTCACGACCCCCCGTGTGTAGAAAATAGCAAATTGTCTGCAATTTAAAGTATACTGTAGTTGTTTAATGACTAGCGTTTCGGTTCAATCAGTGGGAACGCTCCTAATAGATGTGATCTTTATCTGTGTTTCCTTGTCAGGTCCTCAGACTTTCACTTCTTATCTTAAGGTCACTTTATTGCTATTATAATGAGGCTTGTAATGAGAGCTCATTTCAATAAGCCCATTTTCACTCCCCTCCTAAACAACCCAAATTACCCAATTGGAACATGCTGTAGGGTGTAGTGTGCACTACGTCTGTTTACTTGTTGCTTCGAGGCGGACTGAATGTTGAATCATAACCTGTTTTCGTCACCCCACCCACCCAACCCCAAAGCTTATCTTGGCGAACCATTAAACAATCCCAATCTAAATATCTAATATCGCTGTCACACGGCATTTAGCGAGCACAAGGCATGCTTTGACAATGTCTGGAGCAACAATGAAAAAAAAGTCTACCGGTACTTAAAGCATTATCAGCTGTCTTGGACCCATAACCGTGACCTTGTTCCTGCATGTCCTTCAGTATGTGTGAACATGTGGTAGTGACCTGCCGGCCAACCGCTGATAATTATTTCCACTGAACGTCTTGCTTTGGGCACAAAGTCTCGCTCCGTGAGCCCAATTGGGAGCAATTTGGTAACCCATACCTCTGAACATTAGTAATGAGAGCTGATCAAGTGGAGACCGGGCCTGCATTAACCTTCGGGACGCCCCGGTTGTGTTGAGGGGGAAGAGTTGGCTTGTCTCCAGTGCTGATTCCTGGGGGCTGGAAGTAGGGCAGCCCACCCAGGACTGGACTCTTGATTGAAGGGTTACTGAGAGAGAATGGGCGGCAGCTGCACGGGGGGCTATTTTGGAAAAGCGGACATCTTTGTTTCTAGCAGGAACTGTCACGAAACTGTGAATAACGCTGTTCATTTGGGGCATTCGATGAAATGGGTTTTAGTACCTTATGCCTGATTTTTAAACAATCTGTCAGAGCTAAAATGAGTTTTGTTGTTAAATTCTGCAGTACTAGGCCAAATTCATCTATTGAGGTAACTGAGTTGACAGTTTTACAGTTAAATTTGTCTTTACGAGTCTTGAGCTCTAACTCTTGAACCACTAAATGCTTCTTAGAAAGATAATTCAGTGAAGACTTATGTGGACATTCTTGTGTGTCATTTAAAAAATGTCAGGTCTGTAATGTGTTTGCTAAACAGTGAAATCTCAGGCAATAAATGAATCTATTAATGTAACAGGGTTGACTGTTTTACAGATTATTTTGGCAAGTCATAAATTCTATAAGATGCCTTTTTGTATAAGAGTTCCGTATGGGCATTTTTCAAATGCAGTCTTCAATTATATTTTGTTGTTTACTCAACAAAATTATGGAAACATGTCAACATTTTAAGGTTTTCTCATATACAGACAAGAATTTAAAAAAAGAAGTAAAGAAGTTAGGAAACTATTTGTTTTAGTATTGAATTTTTGTATTAATGAATAGCAGAAAAAAGAGTTGATGCATTACACACAAAACAAGTATTTGTAATAACACATGATGTCAGCTTAAAACTGACAATGAGTTGTTTGACACATATAGAAAAAATAATAATTTCATTTATAAAAATGACCCCGTGCAAAAGTTTACATACGCTTGATTCCTAACACTGTGTTGTTACCTGAATGATCCACAGCTGTGTTTTTTTTAGTGATAGTTGTTCATGAGTCCCTTGTTTGTCCTGAACAGTTAAACTGCCTGTTGTTCTTCAGAAAAATCCTTTAGGTCCCACATCCTCTTTGGTTTTTCAGCATTTTTGTGTGTTTGAACCCTTTCCAACAATGACTGTATGATTTTGAGATCCATCTTTTCACGCTGAAGAAAACTGAGGGACTCATATGCAACTATTACAGAAGGTTCAAACACTCACTGATGCTTCAGAAGGAAACACAATGCATTAAGAACCAGGGGTGAAAACTTTTTGAATTTGAAGAACGTTTAATTTATCTTATTTTGTTTTCTGAGAACCATGTATCTTCTGTAGCTTCTGAAGGGCAGCACTAAATGAAAAAAAAAAAAAAAGATTTAAGCAAAATAAGAAAAATGTACACATCTTCATTCTATTCAAACGTTAAATGCCTTGTTTTTCCTTTTGAAGCACCAGTGTACATTTGAAGCTTCTGTAATAGTTGCATATGAGTCCCTCAGTTGTCCTCAGTGTGAAAAGATGGATCTTACAACAATACAGTCATTGTTGGGTCTAAATACACAAAAATGATCATTCATGGATCATTCAGGTAACAACACAGTATTAAGAATCAATGTTTGTAAACTTTTGAATGGGGTCATTTTTAAACATTCAACTATTATTTTCTCTTGTGGATTATATGCAAATGTCTTTTATGTGAAATATCTTATTCAGGTCAGTACTAAATAAAAAATAACATGCCTTTTGTATGATCCCTCTTATTTTGGTAAAAATATTAACATTTTGCAGATTCTGCAAGGTGTATGTGTAATGTTTTACTTCAACAGTATGTAAAATTACCCATATATCACACACTGGTAGAAATCTGAACTAGTAAAGATTGAAGATCACTTATATACTGCATTTTCATGAGATTAAAAAAAAAAACAGTTCAATTCATTTATGTTAGGCTATGTAAGTACCATGAACTAAGAAAAAACAACATTTATTAATCTTAGTTAATAGTCATTTATAAATACGCTATTGTTCTTTATTAATTCATGTTCATAATACACTAACTACTGTTAATTTATGCAGCCTGAAATGTTAAAAATGTATTAGCATATGCAGTAATTAATACTGGTAAGCCTTTGGAAGTACCAATTCTCACTATTAACTAGTTAGCATGTATTTTGATAGCATATTGGCTGTTTATTAGTACTTATAAAGCAAATATTAATGTCTTATTCTGTTTGACCCTAATTTATGTTTCTTAATCCTCCTAACCTATATCTAAACTTAACAACTACTGACTACTAATCAGTGTTGGGAAGGTTACTTTGGAAATGTTGGAAATGTTTGGAAAAATTCAGATGTAATCCCCTTTGTAATCACTGGCATTTTTCAAAAGTAACTGTAAGTTAATTACATATTTTTTCTCAGTAACTGTAACTAAATACAATTACATTTATTTTGTTATTAAATTACGTAATTCCGTTACATGTAACTAGTTACTCCCCAACACTACTACTAATAAGCAGCAAATTAGGAGTTCATTGAGAGAGTTCACTGGAAACTGGAACTTAAAACAAAGTGTGACCTTACTATTAACCTAGATTAATAAATGCTGTATTGTTCATTGTTTGTTCATGACACCTATATGTTAACAAATTGAACCTCATTGTAAAGTCTGACTAAAAACTCACACTGTGAAATAAGATTGTCATACCACGCACTCCTGAATTAGCCAATATAGAGTAAAAGCAAAGCCTAATAATAAAAACTTGCAGTTCATTACACTGACTTCCAAACTACTTGAACAGACGTTTTAGCAAGCTTCCACTTACGACAGCTTGCAATTAGTAGTTGCTCCTGATTGCATCAGGTTCTGAACATCTCAAACCTGACACCAGCTAATGATCATCCTAAATAAGGGAGCTATTTAAGAGACAGAAGCTCATGAGTTCATCCTGCCACGCTGTCAGTCAATCATTCAATGTTACATGACACCTCTCACTCTCATTAAGTCGGGTGTAGGCCACTTCCACCCCGACTTCAGAGGAAATCAAACGGGAACAGAAAAATGAGGGGATTTGATTTATTTATCGAGCATATACTTGACTAGACGAGGTTGGCCCCAACTAACTAATAAGGTGTTTGTTGACTGCTGTTGCTCTCACTGTTTAATTGCTCACCTTCATTAAACAACAACAAAGAGTTAGCAAGAAAAACATTCACCCCGAATCTCATTTCACGCTCGTAAAGTTGCATATAGCGCCGACTGTACGTCTATGTAACATCACGCTTATTACATACCATTAGTTTATGAAGACAGAGGGGAAAGAAAAGTTTCAGATGCATCTGACAGACATATCAGAAAGCTATACGCACCCCACTGATTGGGTGACAGAATGGCAAACAAAGCAGCTTTTTGTTCCCGTTTGTATCTGCGGTAATTACCACCACGGCAACAACCTCGCCTTTCATCTCTTCAGTCACATCACACAGGGAGCTGCAGTCAGAAGCGGCAGACGCCACTGTGCCACATCTGCCGCGTGCCGAATCAGTGCGCTGTCCCGCTGGCAGCACGGAGGCACGCCTGAGAGTGAGAGCACGCCGAAAACAACAGCACATTGGTCAGATGTCTCGCTAATAGCTATTCGCTTCAGTCAAAGTTCACTCTGTATTTATTTTCACTCAAAATGGGCCTGTGAGCGTCCGTTCAATATGTCATAGGCCTGCTGTCATGTAGGTCATGTTTACTTTTGCAACACTGTTCAGTGGAAATCTGTAGAAAGACATATTTAATGTCTTTTTTTTTATATCCAGGTGCACATGGCTGTCGTTAACATTATTAAAATTCCTAAAAGAACAACTAATATACTAAAAATAGACTAATTTGTTGTCATACAAAAGTCAAGACTATAAAATGAGAAATCATAACTCTGCCAATTTGTTTTGAATAAATTTAATGAGAAATGTTTGACTTTTGACTTCAGACTTTGGTAATAGCTTTCGCTTCACCCAAGTTATACTTTTCACAGTCTTTAATATCCAAAGTGTATTGTCCAATGGGAATATGTACAAAGGCATACTTAAAGCCAATCGCTTAACTAAAAGGAAGAAATAATATACTTAAAAATAAACACAAATGAGACAATTGTTGACATACAACAAGGATTTAAAGCTATGAAAGATATATCAGCTCTGGTAATTTGATTCTGGATTAATTTAATCTTTAAATTACACTATATTAAATTCAATTCAAATGCATTTGTATAGCGCTTTTCACAATAGATATTGTAGCAAAGCAACTTTACAGCAAATTAATGTTTTTACAATATATTTAGTGGTAGCTTACTTGTGGTGACTATGTCAAGTTGAGCCAATTCTGAGACTCTAGAGTCATATGAGGTTATGGTCTTTTTCTCAGTTGAAAAGTCTTTTAATTTCAGACTCTGGTTTATAGCTATTTACTTCATTCAAAGTTGACTCCAATGTAATTCAGTTACTCTCCATTTAATTTGACACAAAATGGGCCTGTTTAATAAGTCATATTCCTGGTGTCATACTTTTTCGCAACCTGTGATATCCAAAGTGCTTTGTCCAATGGGAATATGTACAAAGGCATACTTAAAGCCAAACGCTTAACTTAAAGGAAGAAATAATATACTAAAAAATAGATACAAATTAAACAACTGTTGGCATACAATAAGGATTTAGAGCTATGAAAAGATATATCATCTCTGGTCATTTGATTCTGGATTAATTTAATGTTTGAGTTCATCTCCAATTTTGTACCATTCTGAGTCATATGAGGTTATGGTCTTTTTCTCAGTAGAAAAGTCTTTTAATTTCAGACTCTGGCTTATAGCTATTCACTTCACCCAAACTTGACTCCATATTTATTTTGACACAACATGGGCCTGTGAGAGTTTGTAGTTTGTGTTCGTAGGCCTGCAGTCATGTAGATCATTAGGTCACATTTACTTTTTTAAACCTGTGATATCTGAAGTGTTTGGTTCAGTGGAAATCTGTAGAAAGGCACATTTAATGTAAATCAGTTAACTCGACAACCAGATATAAAAGGCTGCCATTAAACTGGTTAAAATTCCTAAAAAGAAGGAAAAATATGCCAAAAATACACAAATGTGACCCTGGATCACAAAACCAGTCATAAGGGTCATTTTTTCAAATTGAATAAATAAGCTTTCCATTGATGTATAGCTTGTTAGGATAGGACAATATTTGGCTGAGATACAACTATTTAAAAATCAGGAATCTGAGGGTCCAAAAAAATCTAAATATTGAGAAAATTGCCTTTAAAATTCTTTAAATAATGTTCTTAACAATGTATATGACTAATCAAAAATTAAGTTTTCATACATTTACAGTAGGAATTTTACAAAATATCTTTATGGAACATGATCTGTACTTAATTTCCTAATGATTTTTGTCATAAAAAAAATCTATAATTTTGACCCATACAGTGTATTTTTGGCTATTGCTACAAATAAACCCCAGCGACTTAAGACTGGTTTTGTGGTCAGGGGTCACAAATATAACAATTGTTCTTATAAAGTAAGTATGTAGAGCTATAAAACGAGAATTCATAGCTCTGGTAATTTGTTTAGAATTAATTTAATGAGAAATTCTGCAATCATATTTTGATCTACATTTAATTTGATACAAAATGGGCCTGTTTAATAAGTCATATTCCTGGTGTCATACTTTTGTCAAATGGGAATATGTACAAAGGCATACTTAATGACAATCAGTTAAGTAAAAAGAAGAAATAGTATACTACAAAATACACATAAATGAGACAGTTGTTGGCATACAATAAGAATTTAGAGCCATGAAAAGAAATATCAGCTCTGGTAATTTGATTCTTGATTAATTTAATGTTTGAGCTCATAGTAAGATCTCTAATTTTGTACTGTATCATTCTGAGTACACTATATGTATCATTCTGAGTACACCCGTTTGAGACTCTAGAGTCAGATGAGGTTGTGATTTTTTTTTTTCTCAGGAGAAAAGTCTTAATTTCAGACTCTGGTAATAGCTTATAGTTATTCACTTCACACAAAGTTGACTCCATATTTATTCTGACACAAAATGGGCCTGTGAGAGTTTGTAGTTTATGTTCGTAAGCCTGCTGTTTTGTAGATCATTAGGTCATGTTTACCTTTTTAAACCTGTGATATCCAAAGTGTTTGGTTGAATGAAAATCTGTAGAAAGGCACATTTAATGTAAACCAGTTAACTTGACAACCAGGTATAAGGGGCTGCCATTAAACTGATTAAAATTCCTAAAAAGAAGGAAAACTGTATGAAGTAAAAATACACAAATGAAACAACTGTTATTAATTCATTTAATGAGAAATCCTGCGTTCAAATTGAAATCTCTGAATTTTGATTTTTGTCATATTCCTGGTGTCATCCGCAGTGTTTTGTCCATTGGGAATATGTACAAAGGCATACTTAATGCCAATCAGTTAACTAAAAGAAAGAAATAAGATACTAAAAAATGACAGAAATGAGACAACTGTTGGCATACAATACGGATATAGGGCTATGAAAAGAGCTATCAGTTCTGATAATTTGATTTTGGATTAATTTAATGTTTGAGTTCAGAGTAAGATCTCTACATTTGTACCATTCTAGCACACTACATGAGTCTCTTTTGAGACTCTAGATGAGTCATTTGAGGTTATGATCTTTTTCTCAGGAGAAAACTCTTTTAATTTCAGACTTTGGTAATAGCTAATAGCTATTCGTTTCATCCAAAGTTGAATCCATATTTAATTAGATGCAAAATGGCCCGTGAGAGTCTGTTCGTAGGCCTGCTGTCACGTAGATCATTAAGTCATGTTTACTTTTTTTATACCTGTGATATGTATAGTGTTCAGTGGAAATAAGGCATATTTAATGTCAACCGGTTTACTTGACAACCCTAGCCCTAACCCAGGTACAAAGGGCTGCCATTAAGCTGATTAAAATTCAGAAAAAGAAGGAAATTATACCAAAAATACACAATTGTTGTCATATATTAAGAATATAGAGCTATAAAAAGAGAAATTATAGCTTATAATAATTTGTTTTGAATGAATTTAATGAGAAATGTTTAAGTTCATATTGAGATCTCTGAGTTTTTGGTATTAGTTAATAGCTATATGCTTCAAAGTTGACTCCATATATAATTCGACACAAAATGGGCCTGTGTACTATGTCATATTCCTGGCTTTTCACAACCTGTTTTGTCCAATGGGTATATGTAGAAACAGCCAATCAAAAGAAGAAATAATATACTCAAAATTGACACAAATGAGACAGTTGTTGGTATACAATAAGGATCTGAGCTATGAAAAGAGATATTAGCTCCAGTAATTTAATTCTGGAATAATTTAATGTTTACATTCATATTTTGTACCATTCTGAGCACATTATATGAGCCACTTTTAAGACTCTAGAGTCGTATGAGATTATGGTCTTTTTCTCAGGCGAAAAGATGCTTTTACTCTCATTGCTGTCTAGAAGAAACAATTTTAAGAGATTTTAAACAGATCTCATGTTTTGTTTTTCCTGGTGGGATACTGAACAGGTTGTAGGCCACTGTGTGTTAATATAGTTTCTTATTCTCTGCTCAAAGTTTATTGTGCTCCTCCACATGTAATGTTTAAAGACAACTTTTAAATATATTAGGTGAGAAATTGCAGGATATAAATCAATAGACCCTTCGTATATAGGCCATTAGGTTTTTAATTAGCAGACTAATAAATTACAGCACTCAGTTGAGCAGACTCACAAATTCAAAACTGATGCAACGTGGATCATGAAACACTATGTTTGAAAATACACTGACAAAAAATAAGACGAATAACACAACAGAATATAAATAGTCATATGATATTTGACTGCCTTTTTGTTAATCAGATGTGTTTGCAGTTGCACCTTTATATTATTAGTAAAAGGCACTGCAATCTGCAATTTCACAGTTGACAAATATCTAACAACATGTCTAAAATAAGTTACAATTTCTATCATATTTAGAGTCAGCTCAGGAATATCCACATAAATGCTGTGCATTAATGTATTATCTGATTTGATTAAACATGACTGCAACATATAAACACAAATATATGTTCTTTTGTAATAACATTAGCATCAATTCAGCTCCCATGGGGAAGACCAACAAAATAGACTTCTAAATAAATAAATAAATAAACAAAAGACATTTGGGAGATCTGTCATCCATGAGCATGTGTGGATGAAAAAAGATTCTTTTTAGACATTTTTTTCTTGTTTCCCTGTTTTTCCCAGTTTCCCTGACTACAGAATGTGTTAGCAATCTCATTCTGATTTATAACGAAATTAAAAATGTCATTTAATTGAATGTGTTATTTTATTATTGTTTTGTTAAATAAATCTAAGAACTGTGTTCACTTCAAATGCTCTTGGCTCAGTCTTCTGAATATGGGTGACTAATCTTCTGTATCAAACAGAACTATGCTGCCCTCTTTTGGTCCTAAAGGATCATACCTTTGGGTCAAAAGTCACTTTGAAAGAAAACAAGGTACTAGGAGCTACTCCAAGCGATCCAAAAAAAAGAAGATGCAGCTTAAGAGTGCCTTAAAGAACCTATTATGTAGTTTAATAGAAACTGTGAAATGTCACAATACCATCTGCTCTACAAAAGAACAGAGCGATTCATTCGCAGCATCCAAAGTGTGCGTCCAGACACCCTAATCTGACAGACCATCACCTCCCAATCGCTTTTGTTTGCATCATTTGCATTCACCGCAGACGAAAGGGCCTCCTGTGTTACAAAACTAATCCTCAATCCTTTGTTGCCAGTGGAGATGATCTTTTGACCTCTGTAATGCAGTGATACTGGAAGCCGTCAGCCCTGCGGTCTGGGGCGAGCATCATCCTCACCTGTGTCCAGATGTCCCTAACAGCTGCTCGGCATTATGGATATTTCTGATGCCACCAGGAGTGTGCTAGTCACCTAGGAGGACGGACACCACGGATGCACGCTAATCCTGCTGTGTACTTGTTTGCTAGTGATAGCGTTTAGTGAAACACAAGTGTCTAGTGATGAAAGAAAACAAAAGGGGTATTAACTGGCTATGGATACGAATTGAATTTGTATGCTTCATTTAAATCCCATGAAGCACAAGAAGAGCGTTGCTTCGTGTGAAGGATGCCAGAATTTATTATGCAAAAATAAATTAAAATGCTATTCATACAAAAATTGACTTGAATATTCCTATTTTATAAAAAAAACATGTTTGTCTCTCCAGACCATCAGAATTAGTGCTTTGGATAATTCCTCCTTTGAAAAGCCATAGAAACCTTATCCTGTTTTTGTTTTTGTTTTTTTGCTTTGCTTTTGGAGCAAATGTGAATGCAAAAATGTTATTTGTTGATATTTCCGTTCTTAAAAACATTTCAATGGAAGGCAATTTTTTTTCCACAAGTAGTTTGGCACAGTTTTGTATTATTATTATTATTATTATTTGTATTATTAATTAAAAAAATGTTTGAAACTGTGTTTCAAAGACAAGGTAATTTAATAATGTTTTTAATAATGTCACATTTTATTAAAATGCATCCTTTGTTTAGGTCAAATGGAGTGACCCTAAGAAAATGTGGTAGCGCTTTATTTTACAGTCTTCTTCCGCATCTACATACTATATGGTAATTACAATAACTGGGTAATAACTAGGCACTAACCCTGCAACTACCTCTAAACATAACCCAAACCCATGTAATTGCCTATTATCCAGTACTTTCTTAAGTAAGTATACTGTAAGTAAGGTGAGTGCACATACTGTAAAATAAAATGTAAAATAAAATGAGATAATATTGACTATAAGTGCAATTTTTTAATTTTGTCAGTTTCTCTGAAGATAAACATGTATAATGATAAAAGCCAAAATATTAAATGTCACAGATGTGTATTGCACTTTTTTGTATTTTGTGATGAGATTTGGAAATTACAGGGGTGCGAAAATGACTTTAGAAAGACTGCGGCATCATTATATTTTTTTCCCACTGAGATTGATTTGTCTATTAGTAAAATCTGTTGACTTTGGCAATCTGCAGTGTTTGTTGCAGTGTATGACCATTTGAAAACAGGAAAAAGCACCTTTTCATTTTTTTCTCCAACATTTGCATGCCTGTAACTCAAGAAGTATTAAATATATATATTAATGCCCTTTTAGATTTTAGGTCTCAACAAACTTTCCCTTTGGAAACTTCATTTTTAAGCCCCTACTTGATTCAGTTCCAGAGATACTGCAAATTTGATTTGTTAAATTGTACACATTTTCAGTGGTCAAAAACCAAATGTGGGTCACTTTGCATTCAGCTGATACTTTTTTTTTTTCTTTTAAAGAGGACGGTTTCAAGAACAAATAATGTTAAAACTAGACATGTATCGTTTGCGTCTATCAAAACAGTTGCATAGAACATACCTGTTTGAGTGCCATAAATATTCTTTTTCCAAAGTTTGCATGTCTGTAACTCAAGAAGTATTAGAGATACCTCAGTATGATCTAAGATTCTGATTTTTAATAAACTTTTCTTTTGAAATCTTCATTTTCAAGGCCCTGTGTGGTTCAGTCCCAAAAATATGGGAATCTCAGTGTCCAGACTGTTTAATATTACCCATTTTTATAGGTCGAAAACCAAATGTTGGTCAGCTTGTATACAGCTGATATTTATTTTATTTAAAAGGGAATATCTGAAGAATAAATAACTTTGAAACTAGAATTGCAACTCGTTTCCCTCTAAACCAACATGATATCTGAAAATTGGTTGATTTGACCCGAAATAGCTCTATTTGTAATAAAAGAAACTATTAGTAAAAAAAAAATAATAATAATATAGACCCACTACATACTATGTACTAACACTCAAATGTACACTTCACTTATTGTGCGTATACATGTTTTTACATTGTACTTATATTTTCAAAAATATCAATCTGTACATCTGTAATGTATTTCTGTTGTCAGATCTATAATTGCATGGTTGACCCTACCATCTAACCCACCTATAAACCCAACCATGTAAATGTATATAATCCAACCTGTCCATATCCATACCCATATAATTCATCTCAATAGCAACAAAGGTGTTTTACAATTCAACATAACAGAACAATCACATATTATAGCAATCCATGGTGCAAGGAAAGTGTTTTAGTACTTTTTACCTGATGGTTATACCACTTGACACAGATTTGAACAAAATGGACCCATCTCACACATTTGTGCTTGTTGGGGAAAATAGCATATTTTTACATTGAAGGAGGCACCTGAGTCATATTTATAAGGACCTGAATATCATAGGGACTGGGATCTTTTGATTTTGGCCAGTTAACATCATCCTACTATAGCAAACACCTCAAATACATTACAAAACCAACTAACTATTCTCTGGCAACCACCCATGCATTCCTAAAATCTTTGCAACATAGGAGCAACTTTTAGTACCTATAAAAAAATTTCATTTTAAAACATCTACTTTAAATACTACTTGAAAGCTATATGAAGGAAGTGTGGCCAGATGGAATAGAGGAAGTGAAACAGGGAAGAACCAGTAATGGGTATAACCGTGCCCCACCTCTCTTTCTTATACTGCCTTTAACCCCTTTTTGTGCCAGCATCATCCTTTAATAGGCATAGAGGTTTTGGAGGTACATACATTGTTTTAACAAAGTTGCTTAACACCCGTACCATCAAGAGGCCACTTCCTTTAGTCCGAAATGGTCACAGTTTATATGGTTACCACCTGCCTGGTTTTAGAGGAATACGTTTTAAATGCTGTTGCTAAATTCGAAACCACTGTACAAACCCCAAACCAAAACCACGAGTGTATAGCAGAATAATAATGTCTAATTAGGCAACAAAATTGCTCATTGCAGTCATGGCTGGTTAGGAAGCAAACTTTTTTCCCATGCAAATTGTCTCACTTTTTATCATAAGCATCATAAAATTGGTCAGTATGATTCATATGCTTTATTCCAAGTCTTCTGAAGTAATATGATTAGTGAATGATAACATTTTAATTTTTTGAAACTTTTTTTTTACCCTGCATATGATTTCTGTCTGTGGTTACATTCCTATATGACTCCTTATACTAGCAAGGGAAACACTCCAAGCCTTCAATTGATCTCAGAAGAAATTAACGAGAAGAGATTCAGAAGATTCTCATCATTAAAGCTTAATTTTAGTGGTTAGTCATGCAGAGATGCCAATCACCTGTTTTTCACATGCTAAGTGTTAATAAACTCCCTAAAGAGGGGAAACTTGATTAAGTTTCTGAAGGTGAGATGACAAAAGCCGGATGGGGGATGAAAACGGGAGGAATGAGGGGAAGGGGGGAGCTTTTGCTCGATATGTAGGCCTGTTGAGACAGGATGAGGTGGGTGTAATTGCCGGTGACACCTGGCTCACAAATTATCACCGTAGAAAGGTAATCTCCAAAGACTGCGGCAGATGTCAATGGTAATGTGGCACCGCATTACGGAAGCTTTTCTCTTTTCCCCATTGCCTAATGAAATCTTGTTCTGCAGACTAATAAAGTGCTCTGATCGAACAATGACAAAGTATTTACCTCATAAGAATTCAGCGCTGGATTAATTTCACCACTGGAGAATTAGTGCTGATTAATTCCCCTACTAAACTCTTAACCCGGAGGCCCGGGCGTTAACGGAGGTTCAGGTCCACATACATTCGATGTGCCACTTTCGAGCCATGGATAGAAGTGTAAAACATGACATACAGTACATATATGACAGGTCCCAAGGCACTTGTTGTTCAGAGAACGTCCTTCTAAACCACAGTGGGTATCAGGTATGCCAGTCACGAGTGGCACTAAACACAATGGCAGGTTAGAAAGCAAGTACCCTCAGTGAAATAAAGAGACGGAGAGAGAGGGAAATAGACCAATTAAGTTTCCAGATCGCCACGTTAAGAGCGATAAATGAGTTTCCCACAGAGACCTGCCACAGGGCTGTCCTCTTGTTTTACCCACGCTGCATGAGTATCACTTATCAAAATGTAATTATTGGAACAATCTTGGCTGCTAAATTTTTATGATGATGTATAGCACATACAGTGGATAGAAGCATTTTAACTTTGGTGGTATGCTTTTGAGAATCACTTGTTAGGAGACATTAATTTTTATGATAAATCTGTGCAAAAACCTATAAAGATTCAAGAGGGATGTGCATCCATGAAGTTTATCATCTGTGTACTCCATACTTATTTTCTCCTACAACTTCAGAATTGTCCAACATCGTTGTACCTTATCTGTAAACAGCGTTTGACTTATTTGCACTAGTCTTCGCTTTGTAAACACTGGGTCTGTAGTTCCACCTATGTTCCGTGTGACCTTTCGATGTGATTCAATAGTACGTAGCGTTGTGAACGCGCATCCCAGAGCCTGTGCTACACAAGCAAAGTATACAAATATTTATTGTCAGAAAAAATGACAGATCGTTTTACTATAGATAAGACCCTTCTTCCTCAGGTGGGACTGTTTAGAGCCCTTTGAAGCTGCATTTTAACTACATTTTGGAAGCTCAAAATCGGGGCACCAATGAAGTCCATTATATGGGGAAAAATCCTAAAATGTTTTCCTCAAAAACCATAATTTCTTCACGACTGAATACAGAAAGACATGAACATCTTGGATGACAAGGGGGTGAGTAAATGATTTTTTTCTTTTCTGCAATGTTGAACAGGCCATTAAAGACTATATGTGGAAAGATATATCTGTTTATAATGTGGTAAAAAGCATCTTCTGGTTCTCAGAGAAGGATATGGTGCACTTGTACACTGTTCCTATCAAATAAACTACAAAAAAAACCCTATCTATATATGATAAACTTAACTAGTTACATAATATCACATTAAAATACCAGTTTACACTTCAGAGATTTAACTAAACTTCACTGTCTTATGGTGGTTTAAGTGCTGGCTCAACTTACCCCACAGCATTTGGCTCTTTGCCAGTAGCTGGCATTTTGGAAAAAAAAAATAGCTAGCTTACCAATTCAGGCTAATATTTAGCTAAATGTTTTGAATTGTGTTATTTGCTACTAAATCACAGATATGCATCATATATATATTTTAGACGTGGATATATTTGCTTTGATGAAATAGCCATTACATCTGTCATGCTAACATTGTACTTTGACAAGCCAAAAACAGTAGAGTAAATAGGTGCCTTCCAGTTCTCTCATGTGTTCCAAAATACATGGTCACAGGACAGTTGCCAAAATACAGGGGGTGGATCAACTTACCCACTGGTTCAACTTACCCCACACTCCCTACATTTATATTTCAAGTACACTTATGTTTTTTTAAGTACACTTATATATGTCCAAAAATGAATATTTATTGAGAATTTGCTCAGGATTAGACCGTGCGAGATGTAGATGAGTTTGTTTCCTCTTCTGAAAGTTTGGAGAAATGTAGCATTATATCACTTGCTCACCAATGGATCCACTGTGGTAAATGGGTGCTGTCAGAACAAGCCCAAACAGCTGATAAAAACATCACAATAAACCACAAGTAATCCACACCACTTCAGTCCATCAATTAACTTCTTTTTGAAGTGAAAGCTGCATGTTTGTAAGAAACAAATCCACCATTAAGGCGTTTTAACTTTAAACGGTCTCTTCTTGCCAAATTATGAGTGTATAACAACCTCCAGTGAAAAAGTCTAACTTCTGTTGTCATTTCTGTTTTCATTTGTAAATGGTGATTAATCTCTGAATATTTTTCTCCTGATTCAAACAACTTTTTTTTCACTAGATAAAATATAATGGATGAAGGACTAAAAATGTCTCACACCTCAAATAAAAATGATGGATTGGAGTGGTGTGGATTAGTTGTGGATTAATGTGATGTTTTTATTAGCTGTTTGGACTTTCATTCTGACGGCACCCATTCACTGCAGAGGATCCTTTGGTGAGCAAGTGATGTAATGCTACATTTCTCCAAATCTGTTCCCATGAAAAACAAACTCATTTACATCTTGGATAGTCTTTTTCATTTTCATTTTTTGGATTAACTATTGCTTTAAAGATTTTCAGACATTTTAACAGGAAAACAAGACTAAAACAATAAATTTAATAAGCCATTTTTGCTGTAGTACTTAGTCTGCTGAAGCTTGAATTTAGAGATATTACCCATTGGTTTTCTGTTTTATCATGTGCATTTAAAAACCAGGTTTTACATCTGTCATTCAGCGCGGGGTATTTTCAGGTCATCGGTCACAGTTCATCAAGTAGGGTTTGGACTGATAAAGCTCCAGTGCTTTTACAGTAAACTCCCCTCCTTTCACTTCCCATAAAGCGCAAAGATATTTCATCACCGCCAGTGACAATCGACCATAATCCTAATAGTAATAACCTTTAGTCCACAGCCAGTTTCATTGTTGAAAATAAGCGTGGTATGCACAGACACCGCCTGCTAATGAGACATTGACCTCGGCCCAGACGCACTACATTGTTTGAGCTGCTTATTTATTTATGACTGTTTGATGTATAGCGTGCTACTCATGATTAATTCCTTAACACCGACCTTGATCAATATGCAAGATTAATGGCAGATTTACTTTAATGTTATTTTTATTGGAAACATGGATGCAGTGCATTTTCCCCCTCTCGCCGACATTCGCAACACTTGATTGATGTCTGTGCCGCATCAACTCCAGCTTTCCTTTAATTCCCTGCATAATAATTCTTTTTTTCTTCCTTTCGTGGGCTCCGTCAGTTGCCGAGAATCTGCCTTTGTGGCACATTCAAAATGTCTTGTTAAAAATTAAAGTGATTGTATTCTGCTTTCTAATGCAAATGCCGTCCCACGTGGCCTGCAAATGCATATGAAGTCCAGAAGACGAAGAGCATGCGACGATAAGAATGCAACTTGCAGCGCAGACATACACCGAAACATTGAATAGGAATGAAGGAGGTGTTATCAAAACATCCCGATGGCCTTTAGTTTACCTGTCTGTCTTCCTGTCAATCAAAAAAACAGGCCAAGCGTAGTTTCTGGACGACGTGCTTGTTTTCTTCACTGGTTTGGTTTCGCTGGCTGTGAAGTTGGACCACATGCTGTTGTTAATCATAAAACTATATGGGCAGGGACTTCTTTAGTCTTTTTTTTTTTTTGTACATCTAAATTTGATAATATGTTAAACTGAATGTTAAATTTTATTGTAAGCATAAAAGGTTGAATAGCCATATTAACAGTGAGTATAGTGTAAAAATAAAAATAAAAATCAAAGTTGTAAACATTTCACATTTAATCTACCATGGAACTAGCCATGGAAATAGTTTTAAAGTTTAACTTTATTTTATTTTATTTTTTATATTTTAATTTATTTTATTTTATTTTATTTTATTTTTATTTTATTTTTGCATATGTTTTTGTGTACATAAGCCAATATGAGTCTTATTGGTTTCTGAAGCTCTTCTTGTGCCTGACACTTCAGATTCTTCAGATGTGAAGAGAATCTTCAAAGATTCTCTCAGAGGTGAAGCACAAGCAAAAGCTTCTTCTGCTCTCTAGTTGTCATT
Source organism: Labeo catla (assembly GCA_012976165.1). NCBI lineage: Eukaryota > Metazoa > Chordata > Actinopteri > Cypriniformes > Cyprinidae > Labeo > Labeo catla. The sequence continues at coordinate 766,703 of VONZ01000206.1, read as the reverse complement.
AAACAGTCCTTCTAGAACTGCCTAAGATTGCCAAGTACTGAAACATATTGAGGCTGGTGGGGACAAGAACAAGAGACATGTGTTTCATTTAAACCGTTTCATCATGTATTATGTTAACACATGGGCCACATGTAGAATTAAAGGAATAGTTTGTCCAAAACTGAAAAAAAAGCTTTGTCATTATTTTACTCACCCTCATTTTGCTCAAAACTTTTATCTTTCTTTCTTCTTTCTAAACACAAGTTATGAGTTTCTGATCAATATTACAGCTGCTCTTTATCGTAAAATGAAACTAAATGTATAATTAGTCTATGCAACTTGTGTTCTAGATTTAGATCTTCTAAAGTCACACAGTACCTTTGTGTGAGCCAAAATTGAAAGGAAACTTATTATGCCCCTTTTTACAATATGTAATATAAGTCTCAGGTGTCCCCAGAATGTGTCTGTGAAGTTTCAGCTGAAAATACCCCACAGATCATTTATTATATCATTTTGAAAATGCCCATTTTGCGTGAAAGCAGATACACGCTGTTTTTGCGCATGTCTCTTTAAATGCAAATGAGCTGCTGCTCCCCGCCCCCTTTTCTAGAATAGGGCTGTGCCTTTACAGCTCCTAACTCAGAAACTCTACTAAAAACATCTGTTTGGTTTTAATTATCATGTCTATCGCGCTGAAGTCGTGATTTAAAGCCATATTTGTTTAAACTTCTGATATAGGGTTATCTAAGCACACACATCTGAAGCTCAGGCACAGAAAGTGGCTGTCACACAGCATGTGAGTACTAAACTAAACTTCTCTTTCATGTCTTACTGCACTTAAACTGTCAAATACACACAAGTTTATGCTAAAATTATAATAAGATTATTATATTATATTAAGATAAGCAATATTATAATAAGATCCCCCTACCATGTATGGGGGAAGCGAAATCTGACGTGCTCATATATTCACATGCTTGCAAAAAAAGAATTACCAAAACAAAGTTACTGGGTTGTCCTTTTTCACATTTTCTGGACTGATAGATGCACTTGGAACCCGATTTTAACACTTCAACACAGAAATAAATACATATATTTTTTAAAATCAGTATACTTTCAGGAGAAAAAAAATGCATATTTGCAAGATGGCTAATCATATGACAGATCTGTGAGAGTTACAAGACTCTGAACAGGAGTTGTGTTATCTGATTGCTTCAAATTACAACTTAACAGGTTAATGACAAAACAGTTTTCTTTGTCTTAATTACCTTTATTTTCTGTCGGGTGGCTGGAGGGGAATAAGGTGGTCAATCTCATTCTTTGTCTCTCTCTAGGTGGTCTCTGAGTTCACGACTCATGAATTAGTCATCTCTAGAACTTTCCACAGGGGAGATCGACTCGCTTTGTCTTCTCCGGCTTTTGACGAAGCCACAATCTTTCACACCACATACACACAAGACATACATCACTGCCACATACACACTTCATGGGAAATATATGCAAACTTCCAGAAGCACAAAGACAGAAACACGTCCACAATCTCATTTCAAACAACCCCCACCCCCTCACTACACACACACACACACACTTCCACCTGAATTCAGTGGTGCTGCCAGGGCTTTTTCATGTTGGGTCTGATAACCATATTCTCTTAGAAACGACACCTTTGATGCTCTTGAATTTGCATCTCCAGGCTTCATTCTCACCTCTGGAAAAAAGTCTTTTTTTTTAAATAACTATTCTTATTGATAGGTAGAAATTTTAGGATGATTTGGTGAATACTTTTTGCATTATAATATGAAACATAAGCATGATCATCTAAATTTTTATGTTTACCACAGAAAATTAACTTGGAAAATGTCATTATTGTGTCTTCACTAGATTTCTCTGGGATACTATTACCTTCTTTCTTAGACAAATACTTTGAAAAAAAAAAAGACAAAAAAATTAAATACATTTTTTTTAAAAGAATAGTTCAACTTGATAAATTAAAGCCTTTTTTTCTATTCATTCATTTATTCGAACACAAACGGAGACGATTTGAAGAATGTTAAAGCTGTTATTTTCCATAAAAATAAAGTGGACCAAAAATGGTTTTCCATTATTTACAGTGGGAAAAAAAGAAAACAATAAATAAATAAATAAATAATTTCACAGGTTTGTTTCGCAGGTTTGTTCCCCAGTAAATATTTCCAGTTTTTTTTTTTTTTTTTTTTTTTTAAGAAAATATCCAAACATTTTAAAATCAAGATATATTTACTTGTGAAGCATCATGATATTAGCTATTCAGATATAAATTGTCAAAATTTATATCTGTTTTTGTTTAAAGCCACAATAATTATCTGCCAATAGGATAAGAAATAATACATAAAATAAAAAAAAATAATTTTTTACCTTTGAATTTATTTTACTGGAAGAAAACAACTGACAACAAAGTCAATTTGCTTCTAATTTTCCAAATCTTTTTTTTTTTTTTTTTTGGTTTCTCACACAAAGTTACAGTATTGGTGACTTCGAATATAACACGCAAGCAATATGGGAAATTTTAACCTTTTAACTGCTACTCCCATTTTTGAACACTGACATAAAAATCCAAACTTAAATTTTTATAATTCATGAATGAAAACAGTTTATAATATGATTTTAATGTACATTTTCCATGGTAATGCAATGTCTGATTTTAAAATGCCTTTCAAATGATGAATTTTGAGATTTTAAGTTTTGAGCTGATACAAAATTTCTTATGATATCTAAAACGTGATGGGGAAAGGGCGACAAAGAAAGTCTTTTGTGACAAAGGTCAGAACTCATGCAGATATGATGTAGATTTTTTAAATTGCACTCTTGACATATATTAATCTATTACTTTTCCTACATGATTTGTAACACAAAAATATTGTAAAATATATATTTAGGAATCTTCTTCCAATGATGTATAGTTTGTCATGATTAGATTAGGATTTATTTGTAATATAGTGAAGTAAACTTAGGCGTCCCACAGAGGGGACAGTGACAGTTAAAGGGTTAATGCTGTTTTATTAAAACTGAGAAATGCTTTCTTTTATGCAAACTATATAGATCTAGACACATTTGATTTAATCTTGCAATATCTAGAAATAACATTAAGTTTTCAGAAGACTTGTATGTAATTTACATGTAACTCGGCTATATTGACACACTGATTTTATTTCACTTTAATTTGTATGTGGTTTATACTACAAATTAGTTATCAATAATGGAGCAACCCTATGATTGTTCACTCCGTAATATGAAAGCACACTGACATGTGCAGAGGTTCATGTTTAAATGAATGGAAAGTGTGGCAATGTTCCAGGGATTTTCTGAAACTCCCAAATGTGCACCGATCACACGTCCACAAAAAGAGCTCCAAGCCTCGAAATGGAAGAGAGAGAAAAAACATACTAGTCCCAGAGGACCAAGTTCCATACAGTAAATGTGTGTGTGTGTGTGTGTGTGAGAGAGGGAGAGAGAGAGAGAGAGAGAGAGAGAGAAACAGAGAGAAACAGAGAGCTGGGGTTGGAAAAGGTCAAGCAAGTAACCTTACTCAATACATTTTTATTTCTTTTTTTTGGTTCAAGAGCGCCATCTAGTCAGTGGCAATATTTTACACAGGAGTCATATTAATAGGTATTCATTCAAGCAAATATAAAATGAAAAGTGCTTAGAGAAAACAGTCATATCCATTGATTGGTGATACTACAGGTGAAAAGGTTATTTTATTCTTTAATCAAAATGAAATTATTAAATTAAAATGACATAAAATGGACAATAAAGCTTTGTATTCTGACTTTACCCATTTTAACATTTAAATCAAATTAGGCATATTTTTTCATCAATTTTACATATTTCATCAAATATGATGTAGAACTTTTTGTGGTTGTTTTATGCATTTATACATTTTATGCAGGCAAACTAACTTTTTATGGATAAAATGATTGAGATAATTTTATCTTGAAAAAGCAATAATAAGTGAATAACACGCATATCTTAATTTCTTAAACATGCATAAAATTAAACATTATCTTAAACATGCATAAAATGTTTTACTAAATATTTGAATTGTGCTTCTCTGTCATTTTAAATAGTAAATAAATAAATAAATAGAATACTGACAATCACCAGCAATAATCTGAAATATAGTAAATAGTAAATGTGGGGAAAAGCAAAAATATCACTTGGCATAACATTAAATAGCGTTAAATGCATTAAAAAGAAGCTTAACAATATTGTAATTGCAAGGTAATATAAAATCTTTAACATGTAAATTTTTATACATTTAATTTTGGTTAAAGAATTAGTTCACTTTCAGAACAAAAAATTTACAGATAATGTACTCACCCCCTTGTCAACCAAGATGTTCAAGTCTTTTCAGTCGTAAAGAAATTATGTTTTTTGAGGAAAACATTTCAGAATTTCTGTCCAAGTAATGGATTTCTATGGTGCCCCCAAATTTGAACTTCCAAAATGCAAATGAAGCTTCAAAGGACTCTAAACAATCCCAGCCAAGGAAAAAGGGTCTTATCTAGCAAAAAGATTGCTTTTTTCTTTTTTTTTTTTTTTTACAACTTACAGTTGATATACTTTTTAACCTCAAATGCTTGTCTCGTCTAGTTCTGTGTAAACTGTGCTTTTTTCCGGTCATGACAATTAGGGTACGTCTAAAAACTCCCATCTCATTTTCTCCTCCAACTTTAAAATCACCCTACATCGCTGCAGAAGTACTGACCAAGAGTTTACAAAGTGAACATGCAAAGATAAAATGCCCTTTACAAAAAAAAGGTGAAAACAGCTATGTAGGATGATTTTAAAGTTGGAGAAGAAAATGAGATGGGAGTTTTTGGACGTACCCTAACTGTCATGACCGGAAAAAAAAACAGTTCACACAGAGCTAAACAAGATGAGCGTTTGAGGTTAAAAAGTTTATAAACTGTAAATTTTGCTTGATAAGACCCTTATTCTTCTGTTGGGATCTTTTAGAGCCCTTTGAAGCTGCATTTGAACTGCACATTGAAAGTTCAAATTTGGGGGCACCATAGAAGTCCATTACATGGAGAGAAATCCTGAAATATTATCCTCAAAAAATATAATTTCTTCACAACTGTAGAAAGAAATGAACATCTTGGATGACAAGGGGGTGAGTACATTATCTGTCATTTTTTGTTCTAGAAGTGAACTAATCCTTTAAAGTCTAGTGGCTGAAGTTGCAACATGTGTCAAAATCAATTTTTAAACTTTACCCTAAGGTGTATGTGCATATTATCATTATAATATTTATATTAAATTAAAATGGTTTTGTAAACAGCAGTCATTTCACATAGGCTATGTGATCATGCAACACAATTTGTCTGCTGTCATCACCTCAACTTCAGTGTTGTATTTCATACGAGTGCAGAGGGAACTCAACACGGCAATAAGCTACAAAGCGCACCCGTTTCCTGTCTGAGCCGGGATACTCTCATAACCATCTACATGAAGGCAACATCTGTACAGGCATTTCCTGCCTGACCTTGAAACTGGCTCATACACACACACACACACATATGCACATGCACGCACACATAGGAGAAGCTAAATCACTGACAACCAGAGAGACTAACTAACACAAGAAATAAAGATCATCCTTGTTAGATGTTAAATGTTAGACTTTTATCTGTTTAAAATAATAAAGTAAATGTTTAAAACAGGCTTGCAAGATTTAACATTTAAATAAAGAGTTTATTCTATGGTGTAGGATTTACTTTGAAAAAGTTCACTTGGAGTAAATTTTACAAATATCATTCTGTTATTGTAATCATTTGGCAGAAATTAATTGGCGATTAAAAATACATGTGATGATTTTTTTATATAAACAATGCATACTTCAGTGCATTTTTTTAAAATAATATTGCATATCAAAAGTATCTAAAATGGGACTTTAAATAGGATGTAGTGCAATGTGAGAACAAATTGGTAGCATATCCTGCTAAACATTATGTGATCACCTGCCAAAACTTTAGGGAACTATTATACACACACACACACAGATCTCTCCAACCACACCCGTTCATGAGTGCTGCTATTCCCACAGGCCACACTCATGTTTTCCAGCCTGTAAAAGTTGGCGTAATGGCATTATGAGGTCATGCTGCTGGAACAGGAAGTGAAGATCTTTTTCTCTGCGCTCCCATGAGAGAATGCAGGGACAGGATGTGTTATGCTAAATGCTGGTGTTGATATGAAGAGATTTGTGGGTCTGGTCAATGTTCTCTAAGCCCTGTTGTGGTCACAGGTCCAGTATGTACACATCTACCCTATAATGATAAAAATCCATGCAGTGGTTTTTAATTAATCTGTAAAAATAATATCCCTTTTTCAAATCGAGCCATTCTCAGATGCCTGTCGGTGTGGCATCACACCCACAGAGGCCGCTCCCACGATAGTTGATTGACATGAGCATCTTACCTCAGATCAGCTGTAACAGTCCGACCTCCATTGTTTCGATGCTGGAGCAGGGATGTAAGTTAGACAAGAATATCTCTGATTGAGCAATTGAGGTGTTGTGCTGCTGGATGTAATAATGAACATGGTGGTCATCATTTACTCCCGACATCTGAGCCGCTGGAGATGCAGTGGATTAAGTTTGTTTGTGAAGGGAATGCGCCTCCCAATCTACACAAATGTGTCTATGTTCGTACAAATCATTCGTGATCCAGCTTCACTTACAGCAGAAGTGAATAAATGGGTTTTTTATGAATCTTTGCGATCGCCTTTCCTAATAACGCGCTAATTAGCAAGTTTAGCGGCTAAACGTGGCTAAATGCGGCTAAAGTAAACAAGCCCGTCACTCCACAGAGAGAAGAGAGGGGCGGGGCGAGCAGAGCTTATTAACATTTAAAGCAGCCTTGACCAGAACAGGATGATTTTTGCAGAGGTGATTTTGACAAGGTAAAAAGGGTGTTGTTTTACACTACCATTGAGAATTTTTAACCAAAGTATATTCTAGACTTTTCATTAAGACCCTAAAGAATCATATCAACTTGTGGAAAATGGGCGTCCGATGACCCCTTTAAAAAATCTAATCAAAAGATTCTTATATTCAGTGGTATAACAGCTGCTCTAGAGTTCAGTGTTATAGACTGTAGACAAATATATTTTAGCCTGCATTTATTTGATCCAAAGTACAGCAAAAACAGTACAAATTTTGAAACATTTTTTATTATTTAAAAGAACTGTTTTCTATTTGAATATATTGTCACGGGTGCGGAGCAAAGCGACAGACACAGTGGGCGTGACGTCAGGCCTCGGAGAGGCTTTTATTAAACAATAAACAGAAAGTGTCCAAAAAGGGTAAAAAAAGTGTCCAAAATAAACAGGGGGATCTGGTGTCCTCGTCGTGACGGGGTTCCGTGAAGGTGGGGTAGTGTTCCGAAGGGAAGGGTCCAGGTAAGGGGCGGAGTCCGGCGGCCGCACGCGCTCCCCGCTCAGGTCCGGGGTGCGAGGGGCGGCGGCTTATCTAGCGGCATCGTCCTCCTCCACCTCTGCGGCACTTCTGGGGGATAAAACGGCCCGGCAACCTGGCCCATCAGCCGTCACGGGTGGGGTCCGGCGGCTCGTCCTACGGCGGCGCTGGTTCCCTCTTCACCCCTTCCTGGACCCACGAGGACACCAGCGTGCATGCACGGGGAAGAGACCGGTCTCCTGAGGAGAGGCGCGCTCGGCATTTTAACAGCGGCGGTGATGAGGCTTCATTCACATCAGGTGTGCCTCATCACACGCCGCCAGACCTGGATGTTTCAGCGCCCCTCCTCCTCCCACACGCCCACTCCCGTCGGGAGCCTGGTGAAGGGCGGCGATTACCGACGGGGTGAAGCTGATAGTTAGGGGGGAGGCAGCCGACTCGTCACAATATTTTAAAATATAATTTATTCCTGTGATTTCAAAGCTGAATTTGTAGCATCATTACTCCAGTCACATGATCTTTCAGAAATCATTCTAATATTCTGATTTGCTTCTCAAAAAAAAGTATTATTATTATTGTTGTTGTTGTTGTTGTTGTTATGTTGAAAACAGCTGAGTAGAAACTTTTTAGGTTTCTTTGATGAATGGAAAGTTCAGAAGAACAGCAATTATCTTTTCTAACATTATAAATGTCTTTATCATCATGTTTGATCAATTTAAAGCATCCATGCTAAATAAAAGTATTTCTATAATTGAAAAAAATAATAATAATTATACTGACTCCAAGCTTTTGAATGGTATAATGTATAATGTTACAAAATCTTTTTGTTTCAGATAAATGCTGATCTTCGGATCTTTCTACTGATCAAAGAAACCTGAAAAAAATCATATTAGCAAATCATATCAAAGCATATTAGAGTGATTTCTAAAGGATTATGTGACACTGAATACTGAAAAATATATCAAAATATTTAATAAATATATAAGATAGAAAACAGTTATTTTAAATAGTAAAAATATTTCACAATATTACTGTTTTGCTGTATTTTGGATCACATAAATGCTGGCTTGGTGAGCAGAAGAGACTTCTTTCAAAAAATCTTCGTTTTTGACTGGTAAAATGTTTGACTGTTAAAATTGTAAAATGTCTCTTATGCTCATTAAGTCTGCATTTACTTCAAAATAAAAAAAATACAGTACAAACAGTAAGACTGTGAAATATTATTGCTATCTGTATGAACTGTTTTCTATTTCTGTTTTTCTATTTTAATACATTTTAAGATGCCATTTATTCATTTTGATGGCTATTACTCCAGTAATTTATTTATTGTAGTACAGAACAGACAATATGAATAATCATTAGGGCTTTTCAAAGTTGTCTTTATTTATACTAAACTAAAACAAACATTGACTAATTGATTAATTTTATCTTGTATAGAAAATGTATGCATAGCTAATTAAGCTTTTGTTTATAGTGAAATTAAGTTGTAAAAATTAAGTAATATTAAATAACATTGTGGCTTATGTCTTTATAATAAACAGTAATTTTACTTTGTATGATTGTTTTTTCTTTGAGAAAACAAATATTCTTTAATTCACATTAAATGAATATTTAATGTTTGAACCTAGCCATAAATAAAATCTGATTTTGTTTTTTTTTTCATTGTGTCCCTTTTAAACCTTGAAAGCTTCAGTCCCAGTTTATTATTGCATGGAAATTAGCAACCAGTGCATTCTTCAAAATATCTCTATTTGTGACAAATCATGAATTGCATGTACCTGTGGAGTGTGGCCAATTCAAATTCAACCTCATGAACTGAAAAGGAGCAATACATTCTGAAATGCATGTACCAATGTAGTCACAAACATACGAACACACTCCCATATTCATCCGGACATATGTCCTGTGTCAGTAAACGTGAACCGGGCTTTCTGGTCTGACAGAAGATCAGACCCCGCATGTGACAGACAGCTCTTACAGTAATGCACATTCGCTGTATAGACAGGTGCACATCTTCACACTGTCCTGGCTCATCTGTCACAGAGCGAAGAAAGAGACCCAGAAAAAAAGGCATGGAAAGAGGGAGGAGGGAACCGCTGTTTCAGGGCTCCCTGAGGGTGGCTACTCACTGACAGACCGGATCCAGCAGGCCCTGATGGCCTTGGCGGTGGTCCCCAGGTGCCCCGGAGGGTCCCTGTTGTGCTGAGGGTTGACAGCTGCTCTTTCCCCCGGGGTGAGACAGAGAGAAAGACAGAGCGAGAGTCTATAGAAAGAGTGCCGCCTCGATTCATGTCTCCGCTACATACAAGAGCTGACAGGGTTCTCACGGGGCCAGACTTTTGAGTGCAGACAAACAAATATATACAGTCAGTTAAAAAAGAAAACAGACTCTCGTTCAGTTTTATAGTTTTATATATCAGGCCATAAATCACTTTACCAGCTTCTAAAATTTGACAATCAGTCCTCAGATAATAGACTATTTATTTAACAAAAAGAAAGCAGACATGTTACAGACAGTTAGAAACGTACAAGATAAAATACTAAACAATGTTCACTAAAAATACCAACTGTCCAACATGGACGTTCTTTTTATTCTAAGATCTTACATAAACTGATTCATCCAAATGTGAAAATTATTGTTTCCCCTCACGCATTTAATTTGGTACAGCATCTTTTGCTTATTTGAACCCTTTCCAGCAGTAACTGTATGATTTTGAGATCTATCTTTTCACACTGAGGACAATTGAGGGACTCAAACACTACTATTAAAAAAGGTTCTAACATTCAGTGATGCTCCAGAAGGAAACACAATGCATTAAGAGCCGGGGGGTGAAAACTTTTGAACAGGATGAAGATGTCCACATTTTTCTTATTTTGTTGAAATAACATTTTTTTCCATTTAGCACTGCCCTTCGGAAGCAACAGAAGATACTTGCATGTTTTCTAGAAGACAAATTAAGTACAATTTACCTTGAGCTTCAAATTCAAAAAGTTTTCACCCCCTGGCTCTTAATGCATCATGTTTCCTTCTCGAGCATACAAACAAGGGACTCATCTTTACAGTAGATCATCTTTTATGTAAAATATCTTGCTCAGGACAGTACTACAATATTCACATTTTCACAGATTCTGCAAAAGGTTTCCCAAACTTTCGCATGGCACTGTATAAATGCCTTTTTTTACATTAACAATCTAATAAATATTCTGTATATAATAACTAAAGGCAGTAACAGTTTAAACAACATTTTTTTGTGTGAACTTATGTTCACTAGTCCTTTAAATAGTTAACTTTTAACTATTTTTTAAGTTTTGGATCATCAGTCGTCAAAGCTCAGTAAATATTGATCAAAGGAGATTTTATTTTATTTTATTTTAAATTCCACAAGCTGATTACTTACTAAAAACTCTCATAGATCATATGTTCATACCATTTTAAGTCTTATTTTGGCATAAAAAAGCATTTATGTCTGTGTGTGAGTTGTTTAATTCTTTTTTTTTAATTACTTTTTTTTTTTAATTACTTTTTATTTTAGTCTTGCCATTAACATCATTATATTGTTCATTCAGACATATTTGTGAATGCAGAACGCACATCAATACAAGAGGTGGGATTTATCACATGAACCAATCACAGCTGATCATGACCAGTCATATCCAATCATATCGCAATGAGGCATTGCCTCATCTCACGTGACGAGATTTTCTTACTATTGGGAGATAAGAGGGTCTGTATTTCTTACTCTTGGAGAAAGCATAATGGTCAACTTGAATCACATGTGCCTTAATAACTAATCACATTACAGCCTTGACATCACTGAATTTCAGTTCCGAGTTGTGAATAGGAATGAATGGAAAGTGCTGTAAGCTGAAACCCAAGAGTCAGTGACTTCATTCTCAATTACACCCTACCAAACTCACCACATGCTTTAGGGGTCTGTTAAAACTCAGTGGGCTCAGGGGAGGCGAGAGAGACATGAACTCCCGCTGTAACTTTATCTGTTGGTGTCACTGTTGGACATTGTTTCTTTAGAATAACAAGGGATTTATACACTTTTTAGTCTTATATTTTGTAATAATTTACATTTAGACATTTAGCAGATGCTTTTATCTAAAGCAACTTACAAAAGAGGACAATGGAAGGAATCAAAATCACCAACAGAGCAATAACATGCAAGTGATATTACAAGTCTCAGTTAGCCTAACGCAGTACACATTTATTATAATTATATAATAAATAAAAAGAAAACAATATAAGAATATTAAAGAAAAAGCAAGCTAGTGTTAGCTGTGGCAAGAAGGTTCGCTGTGTCAGTCAGCGTAGTGTCCAGATTATGGAGGCGCTACCAGGAGACAGGCCAGTACATCAGGAAATGTGGAGGAGGCCGTAGGAGGCAACAACCCAGCAGCAGGACCGCTACCTCTGCCTTTGTGCAAAGAGGAACAGGAGGAGCACTGCCAGAGCCCTGCAAAATGACCTCTAGCAGGCCACAAATGTGCATGTGTCAGCTCAAACGGTCAGAAACAGACTCCATGAGGGTGGTATGAGGGCCCGACATCCACAGGTGGGGGTTGTGCTTACAGCCCAACACCATGCAGGACGTTTGGCGTTTGCCAGAGAACACCAAGATTGGCAAATTCGCCACTGGCGCCCTGTGCTCTTCACAGATGAAAGCAGGTTCACACTGAGCACATGTGACAGACGTGACTGAGTCTGGAGATGCTGTGGAGAACGTTCTGCTGCCTGCAACATCCTCCAGCATGACCGGTTTGGCAGTGGGTCAGTAATGGTGTGGGGTGGCATTTCTTTGGAGGGCCGCACAGCCCTCCATGTGCTCGCCAGTGGTAGCCTGACTGCCATTAGGTACCGAGATGAGATCCTCAGACCCCTTGTGAGACCATATGCCAGTGCGGTTGGCCCTGGTTTCCTCCTAATGCAAGACAATGCTAGACCTCATGTGGCTGGAGTGTGTCAGCAGTTCTGCAAGACAAAGGCATTGATGCTATGGACTGGCCCGCCCGTTCCCCAGACCTGAATCCAATTGAGCACATCTGGGACATCATGTCTCGCTCCATCCACCAACGCCACGTTGCACCACAGACTGTCCAGGAGTTGGCGGATGCTTTAGTCCAGGTCTGGGAGGAGATCCCTCAGGAGACCATCCGCCACCTCATCAGGAGCATGCCCAGGCATTGTAGGGAGGTCATACAGGCACGTGGAGGCCACACACACTACTGAGCCTCATTTTGACTTGTTTTAAGGACATTACATCAAAGTTGGATCAGCCTGTAGTGTGTTTTTCCACTTCAATTTTGAGTGTGACTCCAAATCCAGACCTCCGTGGGTTAATAAATTTGATTTTCATTGATAATTTTTGTGTGATTTTGTTGTCAGCACATTCAACTATGTAAAGAACAAAGTATTTAATAAGAATATTTCATTCATTCAGATCTAGGATGTGTTATTTTAGTGTTCCCTTTATTTTTTTGAGCAGCGTATATAGCGTTCAGATGCAAAACCAGCTAAAAGCCATCTCGGTCAAAAATGAGATAATGATACTGAGTGAATGCTCTCAACACATATTATACGTCAATCAAATAAACTTGCTAAAATAGCAGCCTCAGCCCAATCAAAAGTACCGGTACTTACGTAGAAACCTATACATCTGAGCCTGATAAAAATGCATTGTTTAAAAAAAGACGTCAGATGGATTTAGCTGGTTTTGCATCTGAACTCTTCATATATATATATATATATATAAAATTTATATGTTTTATATTGTACTACGATTTTTTTTTACATCCAATATTTTGAGGATATTACCCCTGATGCAGAATTTATATTCAAGCAATGATGAGATTACTTAATGTGTTTAGGTATGAGTATAGACAGATGTTTGATCTTTTGTTAACACACCATGAACTAAATGTGAACATAAATTGGCACCAAAATATATTTAAGTCAGAATTACAAATTTATTTTTGTAGTTCATAGGTGTTTTTAGGTGACTTACATGTTAAAATATATAGTGCCACTGTACATTATAGTAAATTTAAAACCTGAATGAATTCCAAACCTGCAGTTGCTTTCTTCTGACCAAGAAACCCACATTCTTCAAATAATTTTCCTTTGTGTCCAGCAGAAACAACTTGGGGGTGAGTAAATTATGACAGAATTTTCCTTTTTGAATGAGCTATCCTTTAAATATATAGTATATAGCTTTAAGTCTTACTACCCACACCTTGATATATGATACCTTCCTACCAGTCTTGAAGGAACAGGGGAGGAGCACAAGCTGTCTTGGTTTGTGGACTGACAGCATTAATCTACTGTAGAAAAGTCTCTCAGGATTCATCACAGATAGGTGGAGAGAGCGCAAACACCCATCTGTGCAGATTTCTCAGGTTTCTCTGAGCATTAGTGATAATAGTTTTCTCTCAGCTGATTGTTGACAATTAATGTTGATGGGGCGGGACGGGGATCCTCCTCCCATGAGAAAGCCATGCTCGTCACCACCATGAGAGAAAATGAAGGAGGCGTCTAACTGGTCAGGACAGCACATGCAAATATGAAATGAAAAATTCATGCTCTGTGGTTTGGACTGTTAAAACTTGTACTGAAAGGCTCCAAACAAATATTTACTCTAGTCCAGTAGAAACTGCGTAAATATTTCTCACTGTTGTATGGTGAAAAAGCGTTTTGTTAATGAAGACCAGGTGTATAAGTTGAACAAGAGATTTGTTTTGAATGTGCAATTACTGACAAGATATTGTTCTGCAGTTAAGTTAATTTACTGTGTAAGAGATTTAAGATGCACTTTGTTGTAAAAAACAAAACAAAAACAAAGTCACTATATCTGAAAAGATATACTTCATTTCTTCACCTAACAATCCACATGAGCCAATAAACGCTGCATACGTCTGTAGATTCTTATATTCAGATTATACGGTAACACTTTAGTATAGGGAACAATTCTCACTATTAACTAGTTACTTATTAGCATGCCTATTATTAACATATTGACATACTTAATGCTACCCAATACCTGAATTTAACAACTACCTTACTATCTATTAAAGGGGTCATCCGATGCCCATTTTTCACAAGTTGATATGATTCTTTAGGGTCTTAATGAAAACTCTATAATATACTTTGGTTAAAAATTCTCAATGGTAGTGTAAAACAACACCCTTTTTACCTTGCCAAAATCAGCTCTGCAAAAATCATCTCATTCTGGTCGAGGCTGCTTTAAATGCAAATGAGCTCTGCTTGCCCCACCCCTCTCTTCTCTCTGTGGAGAGACAAGCCTGTTTACTTTTGCCGCATTTAGCCACGTTTAGCCGCTAAACTTGCTAACTAGCACATTATTAGGAAAGGCAATCGCAAAGATTCATAAGAAAACCCTTATACTCACTTCTGCTGTAAGTGAAGCTGGATCATGAAGGATTCGCGCGAACATAGACGGATATATGTAGATCGGGAGGCGCATTCCTTTCTCAGACGTAATCTACTGCATCTTCAGCGGCTCAGATGTCTGGAGTAAATGACGGCCACTATGTTCATTATTACATCCAGCAACTCAACCGCTCAGTCTGAGATATTCTTGTCTAACTTACAACCCTACTCTAGCATCGAAACAAAGAGGGCGGACTGTTACAGCTGATCTGAGGTAAAATGCTCATGTCAATCAACTCTCGTGGGAGTGGCCTCTGTCTGTGTGACGCCACAACGACAGGCATCTGAGAATGGCTCGATTTGAAAAAGGGAACATTGTTTTTACAGATTAATTAAAAACCACTGCATGGATTTTTATCATTAGGGTAGATGTGTACATACACCGCCAACACACATTAATGTTCAAACAATGTGTAAAAGTGAACTTAGCATCCGATGACCACTTTAACAAGCAGCAAGTTTATAGAGGCAAAAGCCATAGTTAATGGTTTGCTAATAGCGAGAACTGGACCTTAAAATAAAGTGTGACTGATTATACACATATGTGAGTTGAGTCCCTGATAGCACACCCTGATAGCATAAATACATCACAGAGACGTCTATTTGACGTCTGCATTTACATCTGGAAGATGTATTTTTTAGGATGTTTGCCCATCTCCAAAATATGTTTATTGGACGTTTCCTATCAGATGTCAAATAGATGTCTATTAGATGTCTTTAAGATGTTTATGATTTAGAATGTATGTAAAACTGACATCTTAGGGACGTCTGTCAGATGTTTGTACACATCAGATGCTTTTCTGATGAAGAGATCTTTAACAGACTGCTATCTGGAGTATGATTTAGAGGGTGAGCTGGTTAAGGATATCGTCACATGTGCAAGCCTTTTGTCATTTTGATTCAACTGCATATGAGGGACTTAAAAATATAGCCATATTTCAAACCAAAATTTGCATGAGCTCTACAATCATGTCTATTTCACCACCCTGCAGACAGAGTATGCCAACATTTATTCACAACGACAGCTGGACAAGCCTAAAAGGTAGGCCTTGGGGCATTTATCCAACTTCTCACTATTGCTAATAGCCTTTGTCAATCCCTTTACCACTTTTCCCAGCTCTACAGCAGTCAGGATCAGTAAGACTGAGAACTGAGAGTTGTGGGGTCTGCTGTTTCTGTCTATGTTTGATGTGGATTTCAGACTCTACTGCCAGCAATTATCCTCTCTCTTGGGTTTTCTATTGTTTCATTCTTTTAAGTAGTGGTACTTTATGACTAAATATGTTGGCATTTAGGAAATTCATTCCATCAAGATGTTAAATGAACTAAAATGTGCCTTGTCAACCATTATTTTGATGACGTGAAATAGTTGCACTCGGTGAGCACTGGTGCTACCTGTTGCTGTTTTTATCACAACACAACTCAGAATACACAGCTAGACTAAAATAAAATACAGATACACACACACACACACACACAAAATGACTTAATTTAACAAAGATGAGTGGTTGGGAAAAAAAGCTCTGTAATTTGTCCTTTGCGGACAAAAATAGCCACCCATAGGAAATTAATCGGAAATACTCAAATTCAGAGGATTTTTTTTTTTTGTCAATAAAAATCAATAAATTGAAAACTATGCAGACCATACGTACACATAAAAAGGGGTGAGCCTATACAACATTTTCAATGTGGCAAACACACAGGTTTGTTTTTGTGAATTGTGGGAACTTTCCATATTGTTTTTGTACTGTACAAACCATATTTTCTATCACCCTACACCAACCACCTAAACCGAGCCCTCACAGGAAACTGTGCACATTTTTACTTTCTCAAAAAACTCATTCTGTATGATTTAAAAGCCTTTCGAATTACGGGGACACTCACGATGTCCTCATAATTCACCTTATCCTTGTAATACCTATGTCATACCCATGTCATTATACAAATTTGTGTCCTGATATGTCACAAAAACACGCACACACACACACGCTTCAAAGTCAGATCAAAGTCCCACTGTAAGATTTGTTCATGATTCTAAACAAAAAAATGTCTGGAACATGCCACTTGTTAGGTTTATTGTTTATTATTACCTGTTTGGCACCATTTAGAGTTATTTAAATTTGATGTTTTTTTGTTTTGTTGTTGTTTTTGTTGTTGTTAGAAATAAATGATTACTCAGTCTCCTACATGGTCTATTCCTTATAACATGATTTGTAAGCATATTTTGGTATCTTTGTATAGTCTCACCCAACACAAATGTTTTTTTTTTTTTAATTCTACAATTTTAACTTGATAAAATCTAAAACTTAAGAGGTTAAGTTCGTTGGTAAACAATGGTTTATAGATTTCAACCTATATACAGCCACTGAGTAGTACAGCCATATAGTAGCTATTGATGTTTTTGATATTTTGATATTTTTATACCATCATATGTTACCTGATGTCACCAAATTCACCAAAATTTTAGGTTTTGGCTGTTTGAACTTACTGGAATGATTTTATTTTATTTTATTTTATTTTATTTTACTTTATTTTTATTTTTATTTATTTATTTATTTTACTTAAGTATAAGAATGTTAAATATAACAAAAAATAAGCAAATTTTACATTAAAAAACTTTTAGGGGTAAATAAATAAAAAAAAAAAAACACCAAAAATCACAAAAAATGTATAGTTTTTATTTTATCTAAAACAGTGATATGACATTTAATTTTAAAAAATTGGGATCACACATGAGACCTTTGTGCCCAAATTTGTCCACAAAGGACAAATTAAAGGCTGCTATACAAAGAATGCTTGAGGGTTAAGTTTACGCTTATATTCATTGCCACCTGTAAGCTCTTTAGCTGTGGTCATCGTGTCAGTATTTTATTTTCCGAGTTGTGTTGCAGTAAAAATATCAACAGGTAGCGGCAGTAACTCACTAAGTTAACCATTTCAAATCATCGAGTAGTCCAAAATATGTATAAAACGATGTGGATTTTTTTTTTTTAAATAACGTAAATCTTTCATGGGTTTTCTACTGTATATTTCAATATGAGATATCATTTATGTTATTAAGCCATATAAGTCATAATACCTGGGGCTCCCTTTAAATAAGATCTAAGTTTTAATAAATTCTGTTGTTGTTGTTTTTTTTTCAAACTTGACCACTCTCTGCCAATTGAAGCTTTCTTTGTATGGAAAAGAGCAGCTGGACAGAAGAACATCTCTCCTTTTGTGTTTCACAGAAGAAAGAAAGTCATATGGGTTTGTATCATCATAAGAGCAAGTTCTTTTTTTTTTTTTAACTATCCCTAAATTTAAATTATTAGTCCTTTGTGCTTTGCCTAACATATTTCAATAAATGTTTTTATCGACTCTCACTCAAACTGTAAAATGAATAATTTTGTACATTCCTTCTGAAGTGTTCTCTCAGTGCTGATTTTCACACGGTTAATCTATATCTGCTGCTCGCATTCCAGACACACAGCGTACTTAAGCTTTGTTTGGTTTGTTTCACTGAGCACATGCTCACCACACTGTGATGACTTTAATTGATCTCAACAGCTCTTAAAGATGACAGCCTGAAAACAATTAACACCTTTTCTCAGACGCAACTGACTCTACCTCTGGCCGGCGAAGGCATAATATTTGTTTATGCCAGCAGCACTACGGGTCACGTCAGCCCTCTAAGAGTTTACTGTTTTAAAACAAAGATTTCAGCACTCTTTAAGAACAGCGAGAGAACAGCTTTGACAGTACAGTGTTGTTTTAAGAACTTAAACTCTCCAACTGCCCAGTTTGGATAAGAGTTTAGTCCAGTGTCGACTACACTCGCTGTACTCCCATTTTTTCATGTTAATCTAGTCGGAGCAAGAAAAAAAAAAAACTGCAGGCTTTTCAAACTGACTAGCGGATGACATATTTATGACATTGAGGAATACTTTTGCAATGACCTCACCCTCGCAAGTTTTGCAACAAGTTTAATGTTTCCCGTCACTGCCTTTGAATTAGCCTGTGTGAAACAAATGTCAAACTGTCAATATTTATGCAGCAAATGAACCGTTTTACAACTGGATCGGATAGGGATTGGGTTTTTAAGGTTCGCTGTCTGAAGAGCTTATGTTGGCACCTCTGAGGTTTTGCATGATGAAATTCAGAGTCCACTCTAAGAGCATCAAAAGTGTTAGCGATGATATCTTTGGAGGCAAACCGTACAGCAGGCAAAATCTGACCAACCTTCCTTGAATAGAAGCCAAGCACTGATGGTGGGCAGACACCTATCATTTTCTTAGTTTTCTTTATGTGCTTTGGCATTTCATAGAACCATTTGGGAAAAAAGGTGTGAAATTTGGCATCCTGATTGGGAAAGGTCACAATATTTCTTGTGGCAATTTTGGAGTCAGTTTCTTAGCACCACTAAAAGTTCCGATTTTTCATCTTTAAGCAAATTACTTTTGAACCATTTGGTCTAGAAGTAAAATTGGTCTGGAAACAAAATGACAGGTTTCTTCTAAGTAAAAAAGATATTTTGCTATTTTGAATTTGGCTGACAACATACTTTTAAAAACTCATCCAACAGCTTTCATCAAATTCTTTTCAAATTCTAATCACATGATATAAAAACTTTATGATTCACAATTTTCACTGCATCGCAGCACCATATAGGAAGTGTATTTCGGTGGATTTGCGTATTTTAGTGACTATAATATCATGTGCACTTGTACTTTAGATTTTAAAAGTATCTATTTTTCAAAAAAAAAAAAAAGTTCAGTATTTGCAGATAATGCAACATTAATGATCTAAAAGGTCACTTAAGTGTATGTAAGAGAGGATGCTTTCATGACTGTCTCTTAACACACTTAAGTACACTTTTTAAAAGTGCACTTCGTAATAATGACATATTACAAATTCTAGTTTAGTTTAAGTACATTTTAAGTATACATGTCATGCTTTAAAGAAGTACTTTTATTTTTACGTAAAGTGCTTGATTAACTGCAAGTGTTGTGTATTATTTGATATTATTACTGAACAAATATATTATTTTCGTAATATATTTAAAGGAATAGTTCACTTCCAAACCCAAAATGTACAGATAATGTACTCACCCCCTTGTCATCCAAGATGTTCATGTATTTCTTTCTTCAGTCGTGAAAAAATTATGTTTCTTAAGGAAAACATTTCAGGATTCCTCTCCATATAATGGACTTCTATGGTGCCCCCAAGTTTGAACTTCCAAAAATGCAGCTTCAAAGGGCTCTAAATGATCCCAGCTGAGGAATAAGGGTCTTATCTAGCGAAACGATCAGTTATTTTCTAAAAAAAAATTCAAAACTTCAAATGCTTGTCTTGTCTAGGAAATGAGATAGGAGTTTTTCGACATAACCTAACTGTCTTGAACCGGAAAAAAAAAGAGTTCATGCAGACCTAGACAAGATAAGCATTGAGGTTAAAAAGTATTTAATTTGTAATTTATTTTTTTTAGAAAATAACTGATCATTTCACTAGATAAGACCCTTATTCCTCAGCTGGGATCATTTAGAAACTTTGAAGCGGCATTTAAACTGCATTTAGGAAGTTCAAACTCAGGGGCACCATAGAAGTCCATTATATGGAGAGGAATCCTAAAATGTTTTCCTCAAAAACATAATTTACTTGATGACTGAAGAAAGAAAGACATGAAAATCTTGGATGACAAGGGGGTGATTACATTATCTGTAATTTTTTGTTCTGGAAGTGAACTACTCCTTTAAATGTACTAAATTCTAACTTCATCATTACAAATAAGTAATTAACTTGTAACTCCTAAACGTCCTAAACTCCTAAAGAAGCCAGACACATTAAATTTACAAATGGCCACGCCCACTCTTACGGGAAAAATAAGGTGCAAAACTGAAAAAAACTTACCTGTATAAATCACTGTAGTTTCCAGTTGAAATTGATTGACACTAGAGGCAGTAAAACTCTGACAACTTTCATTTCTCTTCACTTAAACTATGATATAGGTACAGAGTTTTGGTTATGAAGGAACGGACGATCCTCAAATGCAAACTGTGTGTGTTTTGCCTCAGGGCAACCATACATTTGTGTTGTGTTTTGCTTTCTTTTTATATATTCTTCATTTATTCTTCATTCATTTAATCATTTATAATAATCATTATAGTCATTTATATATTCATTTTATTGATTCATTAATTGATTAGTAATTTATATTATATTCTAGTTGTTCCATTGTTGTTTAGTCTTATGACTGTGCAGCTTCAAGGGCTGTTTGTCTTCATGAATAAGAGATACAAGGGAATGTTTATAGAAATTCAAGGTTTATGGGATGTTGTTGTGAATCAGTTTGGTATAACAATACTTGTTGGATTTGTGTTCTTCAGACGAAGTCTGAGCACTGAGACATACGCAACTAAGACTATTCAATAAACTCTGCTCCTTTTTATCATCATTACTTCGTCTTCTGCTTCTGCTCTTCACTTTCATTGGCTTTTTCCTCAGTCAACTTCTTGGCTGATAGAAGACTGTTAATAGTGTTTTGGGTATTTTGGGTACCAGACAAGACCTCCTGTTAACAGGGTTTGGGTATTAGACTACTCTGCTGACGAGTTGTTCTGATACCGGACAAACTGATATTTTCTGACGGGATCTGGCTCCCGGGGCTGGATCTTAATTGTCTAGGCATGGAGACAGCGATCTAACAGTTAATAAAGCCTAATTTTCACACAATTACTTGCAGAATATTATGTTTTGACTTCAACACAATATTAAGATGTTAGATTTGAACATTGCCGTCACATATCCCTTGTGAAAAAAACAGCATATGCTGGTAGGTATGTTTTGATGCTGGGATGCTGGTTAGGTAGGTTTTGGTGCTGGTTTAAGATGGTCCTTTGCTGGTTTATGCTGGTCCTGGATCAGCAACATGACCAGCATAAACCAGCAAAGGACCAGCTTAAACCAGTAAAGGACCAGCTTAAACCAGCATCAAAACCTACCTACCAGCATATGCTGTTTTTTTCACAAGGGATACAGCTTCATATGCATGAGTTTTCTAATTCAATAGGTTTGTTTGGTAGCTCACATGACACAGCGTTGTATTTGAGTGATGAAAAGCACCGGTACGAACCCTGTGAAACAGCTCAAATCCGCGTAAGTTAAAATAGGGTTTATGCGCAGGTCTCGTCGCTTCCAGTTCATGTGTTTTGCAAGTG
Source organism: Labeo catla (assembly GCA_012976165.1). Lineage (NCBI taxonomy): Eukaryota > Metazoa > Chordata > Actinopteri > Cypriniformes > Cyprinidae > Labeo > Labeo catla. The sequence continues at coordinate 744,616 of VONZ01000206.1, read as the reverse complement.
CATTGTTAAATATGAAGCTGTTTTACTCACGATGCCTTCAAATATCAAAGATTATCATAACCAATGTCCATCACATATATGGATTGATGTCTAAAAGTTTTGTCTCTCTCTTTTCACTTACATTTAGATAAATGTCAATAAAATGTCAACAATAAAAACAGCTAGCTAGTTAAACTGATTACCTTAAAAGTTCATAGATATCGCCATTATTTAAATGGGTCATCGGATGCAAAGTTCACTTTTACATGTTGTTTGAACATTAATGTGTGTTGGCGGTGTATGTACACATCTACCCTATAATGACAAAAAACCATGCAGTGGTTTTTAATTCATCTGTAAAAATAATATCCCCTTTTTCAAATCGTCACACCGACAGAGGCCACTCCCACGATAGTTGATTGATATGAGCGTTTTGCCTCAGACCCACCTTACATCTGCTGTAACAGTCCGACCTCTATTGTTTCGATGCCGGAGCAGGGATGTAAGTTAGACAAGAATATCTCTGATTGTGCGATTGAGGTGTTGTGTTGAAATAATCTGGAAGTAATAATGAACATAGTGGTCGTCATTTACTCCTGACATCTGAGCCGCTGAAGATGCAGTGGATTACGTTTGTTTGTGAAGGGAATGCACCTCCGATCTACATAAATGCATCTATGTTAGTGCAAATCATTCGTGATCCAGCTTCATCTACAGCAGAAGTGAGTATAAGGGTTTTTTTTATGAATTTCTGCAATCACCTTTCCTAATAACCTGCTAGTTAGGCTTTCTAACCTTTGCGAAAGTTTCTAACTTTCGCGGCTAAATGCGCAAAATGCGGCTAAAGTAAACAATCTCTCTGAGCTGGTCACTCCACAGAGAGAAGAGAGGGGCGGGGCGAGCAGAGCTCATTTGCATTTAAAGGAACAATCCATTAGAATGGGTTGATTTTTGCAGAGCTCATATTGTTAAGGTAAAAATGTATTGTTTTACACTACCACTGAGAATTTTTAACCAAATTATATTATAGACTTTTCATTAAGACCCTAAGGAATAATATCAACTTGTGGAAAATGGGCATCCAATGACCCCTTTAATATGGCTATTAACACATTTTCCTACAAGCGGAAGTAGCTTGTTTTCAGGGTTTGGTCAGGTGACGTTCGACATACCTATACAAGCAGCAATAAAAACACAGCAATATATGGAAACCCGTTTCCTCCACTGAATAAAAAAGTAATTGCGACTTTTCATCTCACAATTTCGAGTCTGCATCTCGCAAGTCTGACTTTTTTTCTCAGAATTGTGTCATATAAACTCACAATTCTGACTTTTTCTCAGAACTGTGAGATATAAACGCACAATTCCGAGTTCTAAAGTCAGAATTACGGGATATAAACTCACAATCTCACAATTCTGAGAAAAAAGGTCAGAACTGTGAGGTAACAAGTTTTTTTTTTTTTTATTCAATGGCGGAAACGGGCTTCCATAGCAATACGTGCATGTACCGACATAATAAAAACGTGTGTTTTAGCGCCACTCTCTGGACATTTCACGTTGAAACCTGCCACGAAACGTGCAGTAAGGTACATAATTACAGTGTTGCAGAAATGTATGTAAAGGCACGTATTTTCATGAACATGGGTTGAATAAAACAGTCCAGTCCAATAGAGTAAAGTGCTTTTTGTGGAATATTTTAAAGATTTTTTTGCTGTTCCCTGTGCAAAGCTTGACAAGCTACTTCTACAGAAATGAAAACAAAGGTCCTGATAGTCGAGCAGTTTTGCTAAACAGAAGGTTGAGGTAGGGTGTAAAAACAAAAAAGCTAACAAGCTAACTCAAAAGATCTGTTCTTTTATCAAATTCCTCTCTATTCACAAACCTCTGTGTACAAAGAAAGTTTACACCTCCTTAAAAGACTGATAAAAGGAGCAATCCAAGTCTAAATTCAAAAGAGTTTTCTTGTCCCATGGGCACAGGTCCCAGTACATGCCAGATTAGCACTGTGACTTAAAAAGTGCTCATTTTTGCATTACTCGCCGGTTTATTTTGGTAACAGCCCTGGAATGCATTCCCTCTTGTTGGTTGTGCCTGAAATAACCCTTTGAATCTAAATGCTGCCACACTTAATAGAGAAGGAGCCGCCCTCTTATGCTGAACTTAAAGGGATAGATCACCCAAAAATGAAAATTCTGTCATCATTTACTTTCCCTCATGTCAACTTCCTTTTGTCTGTGAAACAAAAGAGGGAATTTTAGAAAATGTTTTAGAGTTTGTATGTTCACACTATGTAAGTCACTGGTGTAATGTGTTAATTTTGCACCCTACTGATTTTAGTTGCAAACTGTTTGTGCCATACAGGTTTGAAATGACATGAAGGTGATGTGAAATTGTTAAGGTGAATTGTCCCTTTAAGATAAAGCTCGTTTTTAAATGCAGAACGGCAAAGTTGATGGTCGTCTTCTTTTGTATCTTTGTCTGTTTATCAGTCAAACTTGGAAATGAGTAGTGACACGAGAAACTGAGAAATAAAAGAGAACACTCCACCCTTAAAACACTGCCAGCTTTTTATGTGGCGAGCTAAACTGCGGGCAGCTGTTCAGACAAAAGGATCTGAGTGGGCTAAGGAACATTACAGCAATTGTAATTCAGCGTAAACAGTCCATAACAGTGACAATTGTTTCCAGCTTGGAGGTACTGTAACAAAACGCTGGCATGATGCCACGCAGGGGCCACTCGAGTGGTCCAGTGGGCAGTTTGCCCTAGAGGGCCAAAACATGTACTAACAACCACAACAATGAACTGAAACCGTGTTGATTTCCTGATGCTGATCTTTCCAGATGGTTTTAAAAGTGACTGATATTTTTCTACATTTTTCCCCTCTTGTCATTCTAAGGAAACAGTTTCATTTTTGTTCTTCGCATGTCCTCATGACTTACTAAATTAAAAATAATATAAAAGAGCTTTATTAGTGTCTCATTATGGTTATATATGTATATTACATAGACATATTGCCTTAGTCAAGCTCAAAAATTCAAATCTGGTATGGAAAAAATCTTAAAGTTATTCAGAGAACAAATGTTGACTAATAATGATTTGTGTGAAAATGAAAATGTGGTTTGGCATGTTTTTTTTCCCCCTTATATAAAAATATACACATAATTAAATTATAATTTTTGTAAAACATATACTTAAGTGTGAATATGTTACATTTTGGACACTTTGTACATGCCTACTGCAGTTTGAATTTATATTAAATGCAATTAGCTGAAGTTTTAAGGACTGTTGTTCTGCAGAATGTGCTGACTGCAAACAAGAAATTGTGCTTGTTTGTTGGAAATGTCTTGGGTTGTGGGTTTTGAAAGGGTTACAGACCTAAAGCTGGGACAAGATTGGCGATCCAGAACTATTTGTCAGGTTTTATGAACGATAATGGACAGAGCTTGTTTACTCAGCTGAGTTTCCCATGGCAAATGCAGTCCAAATCACTGTGCGTGGTCACGGACATGGTGCAGTATTTTCTTTTGCTCTCTGCTATAACAAAACAAAGCTGAAAAAAAGGCATAAAACAATGCATAATTTTCCATTGTTCTTTGTATGTGTGTGTGCCATATGGAAACAATTGCTTTAAATATTGTGAAAGAGTTTGTGCATGTGTGTGTGTTTCTGCTTGTCTGTGTTTATTAAAAATGCAATGCAAATGCACAGATCTTTGTCTTGTACAGTGCAAAACTATGTGCAGTTCACTGAAAGCTGTTCACATGCACGTTTATTGAAAGATGTTTTTCTTGAGTTATTTTCTCACCACAAGTTGACCTAAGATTTTTTCCCTCCCAAACATTTGCAATTTGCACATTCATATGATTTAAACCTAAAATGTTTCATTGCTTCTATTTTTCTCTCTCTGTTAAAGATAAATTAACTTAATGTTTTTATGCAATTGCTTTTACAGAATATGAATCAAATGACTAACCACATGGATTGTGTGGATTTTTTGTGTTTAAACTAAGAGTATCAAAATGTACCATGGTACCATCATGTTTTTGGACATGTACCATAGTAACTTGGTACATCTTTTAAACAGGTGCTTTGGAGTACAATGTAAATACCATTATTTAAGAATATGTTAATGATTCACTGTCTGACATCATACTGTATGCTATTGCAACAGGTTTTTTTTAAGTATTTATTTATTTATTTTGCAAGGGGGACATATATACAGTAGATTACAGTTACTTGAATAAAAAGGGATAAAAATGTGGGCTTCCTAACAGGAATATGAAGTCTGAGACTCATACATTGTGCATTTGGAGGTGTAACAGTGCCCTCTGTTGGCGAATTTAAACCCTCATTCAGCACTATATTAGCAGATAAAGACTATACATTTTTAGAAATTCCATCTGGGGAATTTGATTGAACAAATAATCAGCTATTAAGAAGAAGAAGAAGAAGAAGAAGAACACACCTGAAAACATCATTACCAAATGACATTTGGTTATGATTTTTTAGTCACTTTTTAATCCATTTTTTTTTTTTTTTGCAGGTTTTTGCAGGTTTATACATGTGTTTCCATTTTATTTAGAGCTGAATTAGAGTATGAAGTAGTCCTTTAAATGGAAGATCATCATTCATACTATTTTATTCACATGATGCAGCTGATTCACAGTTATTGTGCATTTTTAGATTTAAAAACTTTTACAACTAAAACTAAGGGGAATTGTAATATTTACGTTTAACTGTTAAAGTCTTTACGTTACAGTGACAAAAATGGTAACCTAAAAATGTTCATATCCAAATTCATTAGTTTTATTCAACTTTAAAATATTGTGTAATTTCAATTAATCAGCATAAATACAATAATGTATACCAACAATTATTTAATTGTTTAAATCAGGTAGAAATAGCTCTTTAAGGCAACAGTTGGGGGTTACCACTTATATACTGTTGTTGTTATTAATACTGTATGATTATATATAAATATAATTCTAATAAGTTTAAGTTCTTATTTTTTTTAATTATTCTTATATTATAATAATTATAATAATTTAATTATAATCATAATATAATGTAAAAATGTAACAATCATATTTTTTACTTTTTGTTTGAGAAATGTGCTGTTAGCATGAAGGTCATTTACATTTATAGGGGTATTTAACCCAAGATTGTAAAATATAAAATTGAATGAATGAATGAATGAATGAATGAATGAATAGAGTAATTTATGTTGGCCTAATGTTGTCAAAATGGTACGCTTGTTAAAATATCTTCTTTTTATGATAAATAATCATAACTTAGAGGCTTGGAATAGCATAAGGGTATGTGAATAATGACATAATTTTAATTATTTGTGTGGAATATCCATTTTAACATGTAAAATGAAAGCCAGGCCTACATGGGATAAGCTCTGAAAATGTATACAAATCTGACACCCTTTGTGCAGATTAATACATTTCCTAGCTGCCATATAAGAGTATAGTAGGGTACAACAGGCTAAAGGCACACCTTAAGAAAAAATGTGCTTTTAACTGCGCCCAAAATGTATGATTGCAGAAAAAAATATACGTTTGTATTGAACATTTATGGAGCAATAGATTTTGTGTGAAAATAAATCATACAAATCATTTATTCTGTTCAAAAATCTTACAAATGTTTGAATTGGCAAGGGGGGCCTTTTACCCCATGTGTGGGGCAAAAGGCACACAGTATTGATACAAATACTTTAACTAAAATAATTCTTTTTTAATCATGTCTAAGTTACTTGTTCAAAATAATCACTTTAGCAAAGTTTGTACTATTTTCGTTTTATGTACTATTCGTTTTTGTTCAATAAATGTGTTAAAATACATTGTGTTGAAGGAGTATTGAAGGAGATCCCACAATAATTTAATGTAGATTTACAGCAGTAATAACAAATGATATTATTAAATGATATAATCAACATCATGTTTTAAATATGATGATTTCTATATGATGATATGGTGATTATCTTGAAGATGGACACGCAACATAATATATGATATTCACCATCTGAATCTAACAATGTCATGTCAACAAATGGAAAAGACAGCCATCTATTAATTATTATGTTAATTATCATGTGCCTTTTAGCCAGCAGGGGTGTTTTTTTTACCCCAAATGCCATACTTTTAAATATTCTTTTATTATTTAAAAACTGTTGCTTTAATTATCTTAAACAAAACTGAAAATCATTAAGAAGACTTTTGTCTCAAGATATATTTAAGAATTTTAGTGATTCTCATTTGCTACTTAAATCTACAACATTTTCTACAACAAATATTAGATCAAGTAAGCACAGAATCAACTTTGCATTCGCACCAAGGATCAGACAAATTTGCGCATGCACTTTGAAAAAACGATGTTTTGGAAAGTGCTACGCCAAGTTTTTCTGCCATCTAGTGGTTTAGAGGAAAATAATATCTTTTACCCTAGGGAACCTTTATCCCCATTGTACTCTTTTTAAAAAATTCTGAAATTAACTCACTGTTAGTTCAATGCTGTTTTAAAACCTAGAGAATAGCGAAGTGACGGCCCAGTAAACTGACAATGGGCCGTCTATCTTGCACCTCATCACGTTTCAACATGCCACAGTACTTTCTCAGTCAGTGGGCCCATGTCTAAGTGCCTCCCGTGGACATTGTTTCCCACTTTACCCCCTCCCGATGGCCACACCACTCCTGAATACTTTATCACAGCCACAAAACAGCTGTCAATCTCTGCCACTTCTCTTAGTTAAGCTGATCAAATAGTTCCTGAAGGTCCTGATGTCCTCATCTAGAACTCAAATCTGCCTGCGCACAATGGTCTCTCAGCTCCCTCGAGTGCTAGACTTCGAGCATGTTAAGTGCCGTCTTGTGTCTGTTGTCACTCCAGACAATCGATGTTTCTTGCTAGTTTGATTGTCATCAGGTTAATGATTTATTTATACCATGTGTTTATGTGAAAGGTTGCCTTTTTTATCTCCATCTGAGTTCTTCTTTAAAATCTCAACATTTCACTGGAATTCACACATGGAGGCAATATGACGCAGACTCTTGAGAAATGGACTCTGAATTGGAGATGACATCGGGAAACCGCTGGCCTAACCTCCGCTGATGTCCGCTGTCCATCACAAAGATGAGCATGATAGAATCAGGATGCCAAAGTGCTGCAGGATTAGCGGACTTTCAAGGATGGCTCCTTTCTGCCATTTTATATTTGGGGTATGAAGGATCACAGTGTTTTCTGAATGCATTGCAATGTTGTTTTTGACTGCAGTTGTTAGGCTTTGCATCCTCTTGTTGAAGGGTGTACTGGAAATGTCCATTAAGTTTTGACAGAGACATTTGATAAGCTTTGTCCCAGTTTCCAAAGCCAGAAGTTGAAAGACAGAGCGACTTTGTATTATTACTAGCTGCAACTTAAGGGTTAGTTCACTCCTGAATGAAAATTTGCGTATAATTTACTCACCCCCATGTCATTCAAGATGTTTATGTCTTTCTTTCTTCAGTTGAAAATACTTTTTTTTTTTGAGAAAAACATTCCAGGATTTTTCTCCAAATAGTAGACTTCATTGGGGGTCAATGGGTTGAAGGTCCAAATCACGATCCCAGCCGAGGAATAAGGGTCTTATCTAGTAAAACAATCTGCCATTTTCTAAAAAAATGTATATACTTTTCAGCCACAAATGCTTGTCTTGCACTACCTCTGCGATGCGTGTCACATTGGAAAGTTCATTTGCGGCTAGATCTTCGTCTCTGTACTTTGGTTGAAAAATATAGGGTAGGGCGAAAAAACTCCCATTTTCTCCTCCAACTTCAAAATCGCCCAACATTGTTGTTTTACCCTTTTTGTAAAAAATAAAAATAAAAAAAATAGACAATATGGTTTCTAACGTAAGTCTCTTAATATTAACTTCTAGTTTATTCAACTGTTGTATAAAATCAATATCACATTTGTGATTTTGATTTTGAAAAAAAAAAGGCACTCTTCATGTGATATTGATTAACTATGTGAAATTATATAAATATACATTTTCTGCTCCCATATCTTGAATTTTGGGAATATTCTAAACGCACTGCATTTTACTAGACTAAATCTCACAGTAAAAGAACGTGCTCTAAATGAGCACAGTCAGTCTAGGGAATGTTTAAGTACTCACAACTCCTCTTATAATCAATGAAGCTGTCCATACACTGTATGATAAATGAATCTCTTACTTGCATAGTTCGTACATCAGCACTTTGTTGCTTATGATGAGGGAATTCGCGAGTTTTAGTCAAAACTCCAGGTTTCAGTTGGCTATTCTGAAGCCTCTGATTGGCCACTATATTCTAAACTCAACAGAGTCGTGTGTGATTAGTTATAATGAGCAACGCTGTAAAAATGCGTAAAAGGTCTAAATTTAATACAGCAATCGAATCGTTTCATTTAAGTTTCATTTTCACAAGTTTCATGTTTGAAGTATTATAGTTTTATTGAAAACCAGGGGACCCCCCATGCATATTTTTTGGGTGTTATGGGGGGTTCCTTAATGCTTATGGGAAGTCCGGGACCCCCCCAGCCCCCCCTCAATTAGAACACTGATTACGTAATGCCACAACTTCACAAGCTAGTGCAAGAGAATTTGTGGTTAAAAAGTTTTTTTTTTAGAAAATTACCAATCATTTCAGTAGATAAGACCCTTATTCCTCAGCTTGGATCATGTAGAGCCCTTTGAAGCTGCATTGAAACTGCAATTTGTACCTTCAACCCATTGATCCCCATTGAAGTCCACTATCTGGAGAAAAATCCTGGAATGTTTTCCTCAAAAACCTTAATATTTTTTCAACTGAAGAAAGAAAGCCATGAACATCTTGGATGACACAGTGGTGAGTAAATTACCAGGAAATTTTAAGTCTGGAGTCAACCAATCCCTTAAATCTGTTGCCAAACACAGTTCCTGATTTTGGCTTACAATTCACTAATTCTGTGGTAAATATCAAATATATCTCTATTAAAACACTATCACACATGCAACATTATGTTATGGACATACATCATTTGGCTGTAGGCATGAGGTCGCAATATGGACAAATATGTAAAAAAGTAAAGAAAAACAAAGACATTGTAACACAATTAGTAACTATTTAGCATTTCTGTGAATTGGTGGCTAATTCTTATTAATTTGTACCATCTCATTCTTATGTTTTCATACAGCCTGTTTGCACACCCAGTGATGGTTATGTTTGTGGCGGGGTTGGACCTTCATGCCTATTTTATTTTATTTTTTTAAATTGTACACCTTCATATGATTCACTATGTTTAAAGTCCCCAATCCTATTCCCAATCACATTTGCAGTTGCTCTGTGAAATTTTGCATAATGGTAAAACACTTTTTATGATGCAGATTTTGCATCATGTTTAAGGTTTTCCACACAAATTTGTTGTGTTGGCTAACAGAACACTGTTTGGTTTGAAAGTAACATTATTGACAGTAGACAAAGGACAATGAACAAATTGGTTGAGTGACTGACTCAGTGACTCATTTATAATGACAATGGCTGTATCTGGAATCGCCCCTTACTCAAATTCAATATTCCCTATATTACTCCCCTAATATGTGACCCTGGACCACAAAACCAGTTGTAAGTAGCACGGGTATATTTGTAGCAATAACCAAAAATACATTGTATGGGTCAAAATTATCAAATTTTCTTTTATGCCAAAAATCATTAGGATATTAAGTAAAGATCATGTTCCATAAAGATATTTTGCAAATTTCCTGTAAATATATAAAAACTTAATTTTTGATTAGTAATATGCATTGCTAAGAACTTAATTTGGACAACTTTAAAGGCAATTTTCTCAATTTTTAGATTTTGTTGCACCCTCAGATTGCAGATTTTCAAATCATTGTATCTCAGCCAAATATGCATAGTGGTATTTTCTCGGCCACAGTGCACAGTGGTATTTTCTAGGCTGCCTGTTTAGTGTTGTACACTCGCTAATGAACACACTCAATAATATCCACTATGGTTTCAAACACCACTACAAATGGCTGTCTCCTCAAATAGTACACTACATAAGCCAAGGCTATAGCAGCACAGCCAATCACTTACTGAATGAATCAGAACTAATTTTAAACTAATCGTTTGAATGAATGATGAAATGCCTCATTAAGATGGTCATGTGCTGCCATCAACTGGTGTAACAATGTAACACGCAGAAAAAGTACACTAAAAATCACCACTAATACAGATTAAAGTCTGTTTGAAGCATTTAAACATTGACAACTGAAATATTTAAGAACTTTAACTTAAATACAAACAATAATTATAACACCCCAGGCAAAAAAGAAAAAAAGAAAAAAGGTGCACTTCTAGAATGTAATTAAACTATTTTCATGCACTAATTTTGTACTTAATATGCTAAAAATAATTTAGTACTTCTTAAGGTAATCTTAAGAACATCTAAATGTACTCAAATGGGCTATTTTGAGACACCATGAATATGAACTAAAACACTATCTTTGTTTTTAAAAAATGTATTTAGTAACCACTTGTAGTACACTTGAACCCATGTATGAAATGTGGTAACTAAATATATATATATTTTAAATACATAGTATGTTAAAAGCACATTTTAGTTCATATTCATGGTGTCCCAAAATAGCACATTTAAGTACACTTAGATGTTCTTAAGATTATTTTAAGAAGTACTAAGGAATCATTGTTAGTATAATGATATGATAGACAGTGAAATGATAGATGGTATAGGTATTAAGCTGGCCACCAAGCTACTTATTTCACTACCATGGGTCTTACATGGTGTTTTGAACATGTCCCATGGTAGACTCATGATAATCCATGAATCAGCAAAAAGTATGATGTAAATACCATGTATATTGCAATCCAATACCTATTTTATAATTAAAATATAATGTCAAAGCCTTGTGAGGCAAATCATTTTAAGGTTATGAAATAGTGATGGTTTGCTATTATGATATATGTGGAATACAGTTTACTACAAATAATCTTCATATTAATCTTATTTTCTTTGTTGATGGAACCTTTACACTTGTTCAGTCTGTCAGCAATATATTGGCAAACTGGAATGATGTGCTATTGACTTAGACAGCCATCTAATTCATTTTATTTGACAGTAATACATTGTATTTATTTGGCAATCATAAAAGTACAATTAATAGTCATTTAGCTCAGTCTAAGATTAAAAGCCTGATGAATGATAGAAAATGTGACAATTTTTTGTCTTATAACTGCTGTAATATATCTCTCCATTCTTTTTTCTTTTCTTTTTAAGGATTAGTCTCATAAATTGTAGCCACTAATCTGGTTAGTTTGTTGAAGAAATAAAGAATTCGTCTGTTCTGCTTAAATAGTGTATGAATTATCTGCTTTGTTTTGCATCCGGTTGGTTACGTTTATCGAAAAACTACATTTCCCATGATGCCCTCCCACGACGTCATGCCCGCGTCCGCTCGCTCTTGACGCACAATACGCGTCACCGTAGTAACTGGCCGAGCCGCTGTGCTGTGTCGATTAGCGCTGGAGAGGCGGAAGGGGCTGAGGGATTCTGTTATTATCGGTAACAGATATCCGAGTCCACCTGTGTTTTAGTGCGGACCGGACGACACGATATTGAGGCGGAGAGCCCCTGCTAAAGCGCCGAGATGTTGAATATGTGGAAAGTCAGGGAGTTGGTGGATAAAGCGTGAGTATGCCCGGGCTTTTGCTTTCTAAAGAGCTTGTGTGTCGATGCAGAGGCCCGTTACTTATAAAGGTGCGGATCCCGTGACGTCACACACCCTCAGCTGATCACGAGCACCACACGATTAATATAACATTATGATTTCTTTAATTTCACTGTTTTCAACCTATTTATGACCCCTTCCCGATCATGTGTGTTCTTATATTAAATTTACACAATTCCACGCTGTTTTGCACGCGTGTTTTTTCTCTGGGCTGTGTTTCAAACCACAGTGAGCTGCCTACCTAGGCAGCATCATTTGGTACGACAGGAGTGTGAAACAATTTGAGGCATAATAGGCGCGTTTTCCTTGATTATAATGCTCTCAACATGTAGACTAGGTTTTCATATATATTCCACTTACCTTTTTGTCAACAGTGTTATTCCGATAAAACATCTCACTAATAAGCAGTACATGCGCTTAAACGGTCTCTGACAGCATTCCTCCTCATCTTACATACAGTCACATATGTTTTATTTGTGTGTTTCTGTGTATAATGTTGAAGACCGTTTTGTTTAAATCTTATACAGTTAACCGGTTACAGGCCCGTTATACATGCTAGCTAATTAGCCTATTAGCTTAGCTTCAGTCACCACTATAAATTCGTATGGGGAATGCATAACGGTATCGCTCAACCTCAACGTTACAACTCAGACGTTGATTATGTCAGATTTGACGATTTAGCTGTCATCCCTAAAATTATGACGCCCAAATGACCTTAGTACTACCTGTGGGCCTTGTTTTTGTCCATCACGTTAGGTGCTCTTCACCTGAAATATGAGTGAGGTTCAGTTCATTCCTTCAGCAGATTTATTTTGCAAGTGATTGCAGAACTTTGTGGTGCAAACTGATGAGAAGAAACATTAACATTAGTCTTGATTGTAAAGCTAAACCAAACTTTATTTTTTATTATTGTGAGAAATGTATTTTACGTCTTTGGTTTGCCTAATGAAACACTGCATGTCTTTATGCAAAAAGTTTCCAAAAAGTTAGTGCATGGCTAATACATGCTTTATTCCTGGTCACAACTGAACCAGTTGAAAACAAAACTGTCAACAATGAAGAAACATTTTATATATATAAAATTTAAGCAGTAGGTTATAGTGGAAAGAGGAAAATTGTTAACAACGATTCATTGCAATTTTTTTTCATGTGCATTATTTTATAGAGTGCATACTTGGAAATCTATTCAATTTTGTTATGCAAATCAATTCTTTTTCACAAAATATACATGGAAAAAATGCATTATCCACCAAAAAAGCTGTTGATTGACCAGTCAGCAAAAGGATGCTTCACATACTCTGCAAAACAAGTGATAATTTCAAAATGGTCAATATTCACTCAAAGTTAGACCCACTGACTAACTATTTATGTGGTACTGTTAATATGTCATCCAAAGACCAAAAACATCTTAAACATCTTAATGTTTCATACTGTTTTTACTAACATGGCTAATTGGCGAATTGTTTGAGACCTTTCATATCCTTTATAGCAAGTTGGAATACCAGGAAAAAAGGTCTCTGAAAGGCTTTCAAAATCTTTGCTGTGTTAACATGAGCCTAAATGTAAAACTGCAGTGAATACTAACCACACAATTTACGTTTTACCTTGTCTTTTACCTGGAAGTTTTCTTGTGTTAAATGTAGCACTTACTTTAATGTAATGTAATGTAATCCTTATTATGTTTCTGTTTCTTATCAACCTTTTACCAATACTGGAAGGGTATTAACCTCTGCAAAGGTTGTGAAAGCATAAAAGGCAATATTTCTATGAATTTTGAAACCATAACAAGCTTTGGCCCCCTTTTGTAGCTCTTGTTAATTGTAAGACTAGGCAAGACTAGATGTCTGCAGTATAGCTATAAAATGCCAAACTCAATATATTCATTATATATCTTAATTAATGCATTTGCTTTTCAAGATTGAATTTTTTTTTTTTTCTCCCACTCAGATGAACTATAAACTGAACTGTCATTGTTGCAGTGTACATTGAAAATGTTTAATGCAAGTAAAATACTGAAGTAAAATTAAATCATTTAAATAATTCTGAATAATAAAACACACTTTTGCCTTGTGGTTCAGGGGATTTTTTAAATTATTTTTATTTTTTTGAAGTGGACCGTTTGAAAGAACTGATTCAGAGAAATGCATTAAATTTACCCTTTCGGGCAGTACATAAAATATTTTTATGTTTTATGTTCGTGCTCTCAGTAAGAACTGCCCAAGCTGTTTTCCTGCTCATAATTTTTCAGACTCAATTTCTCTGGGTGTCTGTTGCACAAACAAGCCCTGCAGTGGAGTTACTGTAATGGATGCCACAGCTGAAGGCTTCTTTTTAGCATGCATGAATTCAGCTGAAAGGAGGTGGATATTGATATAGTTGGCCTTTTCATTGGCATTCATTGTGCATTGTTGGGTTAGGCTTCTTTGTTTGTCCTTGCAGTGTTACCCATGATAATAAATAAAAGAGTCATCATTAAGTTTTATTAAGCTTGTTGGCTTGATGCAGGCAGTATTTGTTCCATTCCGTTTGATTGTTTGTGGCGCAAGTTGTAATGCTGTGGTTTAGCATGGTGATGTTTCTAATTCATTTAGGGCTGGATAAATGGAATGTCTTGCTAGCTAATCGAAGGTTGACTGTTTAACTCTAAAAGCTTTTGGATGTACTCCCTTGGAGAGGAAATTCATTTTTAAATGTGTTGTGTTATGATGAACGGACTGACTCAAGTATGCATTGAATCTTCAGTATTGCAAGTACTGCAAAAGGCGCTGTTAGTGGCATTTTCGTAAACTGTCTTGTACACTCAGATTTGGTCATTGCAGTAAGTGTTTACATCACTCATATACTGCCCTGCAAAACCAAAATGCAGTATCTGCACAGATTGTTGCCCTGATTTGTGGTCTGAATGAGTTGACAAAGTCAGAGCCACTCTGCAGAGTTGACAGATTGTTGTGTTCAGAACGACTTGATGGTTTGATATTTTGTATTATCGGTAAAAGTCGTGTAGTGTATTCAAATTCGCAAGACACTAAAATGTTGTTCAGGGAGTCCCCCTGTGCTTTTATGGACTTACAGAGATTTATATAGTTTTTGGAAGTGGTATCGATTACGTTGCTGGTTATCAGTTTGCCAAAGCAGAGTTTTATGTCTGTTTGGCAAAACTGAGGTGGTGGGGAGTGATGACTTTTTTGGTAATCCACCAACATTTCAACAAACTACAGATGAGAATCATAAATTAGGCTTAAATCCACCCAAACTAAACAGTCCGGGACATTTCCAGCAGGAAAAGTGTCACGCTATGTTAATTTTCCATTTGTATGCCAAGTCATGACGATATTACACACACTTGATTATGATAACTGCACTATTATATGATTAAATATTTTAATAGGAAACAGCTGATCATTCCAACTTTGTATTTTTTGTCTTTTCAAATGTTGTTTTCACCTGTGGTGTCTCAAGAAGGTACGGTTAGTGCACACTCGAACTTGCAATAAGCTTGTGGTTTGTGGCTGGAACACGCAAGAGTGGAAATCATTCTACTTATTGAGAAAGGACTTTGTCCAAACCCTATTTTGAAGTTATTTGCTCTGTTGGATTTCAACAAGATTGGTTACAGAAGTTGTCTTACACTTACTTAATGTGTCAGCATCAGTGCTTCCAGGAAAATGAAAGTTGCTCCTCTGTTTAAGACAAAGGTGTGAGACTGAATATTTGGATTCATTTCTTCTTATTTGCAGTTGATCAATGCATTTCATCCACATGTGGTTTTGTTTCTTCTTAATAATAGAATTGTGTGTTAGTCTTTTCTACTAGACTATCATTCTACTATAAAGTCGATGTGACTATCACTAAAATGTGTTTATCACTGCACATAAACAATAGCAGCTGGACAATTCCACTCAATTGTAAATAAAATTATGGAGCAAAAAGTTTTCCTACTTTGTTAACCATCATACAGTTTGGGAAAATAAATGATTGTTATCATTTTTAGCACCATTCCAATCACAGTGTGTCATCTCATCTTGATGCCAGTCTGCATGAGTTGCACTTACAGCATCTGGTTAAATAACATTTACCATTTGATTTCAGTGGGAATGTCTTAGAGGTCAAAGTCTGCTGGTTTGAAAGCATTTCAGATTGATCATCACAAAAGTGTTGTATTCAGAAATGACACAACTGTAATGGAGAGCTGCCATATCTGTGATGCTTTTTCCACATTATTGTACATGCTGTGGCATTTCTGCGTTTCCATTTATACAGTTCTTGTGAAACATGCAATTTTATGAAACTTGTTAAAGAAAAAAGATTGAACCGAACCCATTAAGCAGCTCTGTCGCTTCTTAGCAAGACTTACAATGGTTTTGAGCAGCCCAGTTACCTGGGTTAGCATCTTTTGACCTTAGCATTGATGAGACAACCAGAAACAGAAGAAATGGACGTATCCATATTGTCTACAGACCTGCCAATACGGTGAAAAAGCTTTCTAAGAGAGAAACTTAACCCTAATATATCCAAAAATGAAAAATAAACCCAACCTCTAACCTTATAAAAATAAAATAATAATAATAATAAATTAAACAAAAACAATCAAACATTTTATGATGCATAATTAACACAAACAGCAGTTATAGGGACTATAAACAGACCTAAACATTTGATATATCAAGGATAGATCTGAGAATCAAAGAGTAATAATGCTGAAAAAATTATTCTGTTTATTGCTTGTAATTTTTTCTTTAATTGTTTGATAGTATATAGCTATGTTTAGTTATTTGCTACAGTGTTGGGGGTAACACATTACAAGTAACGCAAGTTACATAATAATATTACTTTTTTCAAGTGACTAGTAAAGTAACGCATTACTTTTGAATTTCTAAGAAAATATCTGATTTACTTTTTCAAATAAGTAACGCCAGTTACTTTTTTCACCATTTATTGATTGACAAGTCTCCTGTCGGGAAATTAGGAGAACACATGATGTTACTGTATTCTAGACTAAATGTGAATATGCATTAATTTATCTCACTCACAAAAACAGATTCAGTATTCCTCAAAATAAGTGCAAACGGTGAAATGCAAACTCAGAATATGATGCAGCCCTGCAATAATTAAATGTTAAATAAAACAAATATCCTTTATGTATTTAATACCATTTTATTAACCTGTGTCTTTGCTTATGACCTTCGATGATGCAATTCAACCATACTTATAAGCAAAAATTACTTTAGATAAACTAACATTTGTGCTTCATTTTTTTTTTTTATAGCTGAAGAGTGATCTCCTGCATAAATGTACTTTTCTTTCAGCCTGAGGTGAATTAATTTCACTTTTGGTGTAAAAGGGCTTTTACATTAAAATTGTTTTATATTAAAAACAAAGAAGCAAGCCCTGCCCAGATTTAAAAAGTAACGCAAAAGTAACACAACGCATTACTTTCCATAAAAAGTAACAAAGTAACGTAATTAGTTACTTTTTCAGGGAGTAATGCAAAATTGTAATGCTTTACTTTTAAACGTAACTTTCCCCAACACTGTTTGCTACATACAACTTTTAAAGGATTATTTCACTTCCAGAATAATAAAAAAAATCATAATTTACTCATCCCCATGTCATTCAAGATATTCATGTCTTTCTTTCTTCAGTCGAAAAGAAATGAAGATTTTTGAGGAAAATATTTCAGGATTTTTCTCCAAATAGTGGATGAGTGGGTTGAAGTTCCAAACTGCAGTTCCAGTTCAGCTTCAAAGGAGAGGTCACGTTAACCGAAAATTCTCCGTCTTTGACGGAAAAATCTAAGGGCCATCCATCATTTTGACAGATTACATTGAGGGTGATCTAATGAAAATTTTAGCTGTAATTCTCACCTCTGTCCAGTTGGTGGCGAGTGTGCTGCAGTCTGGCAGCAGAGCAAGGGGATACAGAACAAAAAGGAAACTATCATGAATGTTTTCCTATGTGTTTGATTATGCACACAGAAGCTACAACGATCTATCATGCCACATTAAAAAGCACCAAAACGGTATTTATTGCTTAAATTTCCTAAGGAAATGGACAGAAATTGAAATCTGAGACTTCGTTTCATATCAAAAGTAACACAAAGCCTATCCTATTGCTATTTTTTGGAAGGAAGACGTTTACCCAGCCCTATGTTTACCCAGCCCTAGCGTATTTTTTAAACACTGCGCTGTCGTCCTGTAGGTTCATGATTAAAAACCAAAATGTGAACAAAATTAAAAGGAATTAAATGTGTTATTCTAATTTAAATATAAAAATTAAAATGACGGGTAATAATAGATTATGACGGAATTTTTACGACCCTGTCCATCAAAATGACGGACAATGTTGAAGTCTAGCGCAACCTCTGCTTCAAAGAGTGCTACACGGTCTCAGCCTAGAAATAAGAGTCTTATCTAGCAAAAGTCTTTTTTTTTCTAGCAAAACAAATTTATGTACTTTTTAACCACCAATGCACATCTCGCACTAGCTGTGCGATGTGCATATTCACTTCACGCATTACGTAATCACGTTGGAAAGGTCATGCATGGTTAGTTCTTCATCTGCATACCTTAGTTCAAAAAGGGTGAAAAACTCCATCTTATTTTCTCATTGAACTTTACAATCGTCCAACATCGTTGATTTTATCTTTTTTTTTTGTAAAGGGCGTTTGACTTGCATGTTCTGCATGTTCGCTTTGTAAACACTGTGTCGGTACTTCCGCCTACGTCACTCATTTCATAATCACCTTTCCAATGTGATTATGTAATGCAAGTCGAGCAAGACAAGCATTTGTGGCTGAAAAGTGTAATAAAATTATTATTATTTTTTTTTTTTAAATACAGAAAATGACTGATCGTTTCGCTAGATAAAGGCGGGCGTACACGGTGCGATTTTTGAGGTCGTACGAGCTCGAATGCTTTTTTTTTTCTTTTTTTTTGGGTTATCGGAGGAAATTGTCTCTTCTTGTATGGTCGGGGCTCGTATGGTGTATGAGAAATTACGAGACGAGCAGAGTGCCTTACGAGAACTTCCCGACCTCACGATCATTTTTAAACATGTCAAAAAACTTCGGGAGCTGTCGGATTGAAAGCGTGACGTGTGTGCTGTTGAACGAGCCGATTTGTTGAGCAAACTGGAAATTTAGCTATAGTGGTGGCCAACTAGCCCCCTCGACGTGCATAATACTACCTTAAAACATACATTACAATACTGTACAGTGCTGTAGCATTGCAGTTCCAATGTCTTTAATGCATATGCTTGTTAGCACTGCTGTAGAGGTGAAGTTTTGTCAAGTTTGCAACCAGTGTACACACGCAAGGGTGATCAGACGGTTCCTGCATGTGTAGCAAAGAGTCACGGCTCATATTTTTTATATGCAGTTATGAGATAGACAGAGAGCAGTTGAATTTAACAGTACATACACAGTATATTATACACAGCCTTTCTCTCAGATTTCATGGGCAAACAATCTGATCACCCTAAATATACAGAGACACACTGCATGATTTAACATTTTACTGTTAAATTTTACCAAAAAGGATCTCTTCCTCGGAGTCCATGTTTTCGGCGCGGAACTTCGTGAATGTGATTGCCTCGGAAATCGGCAGGTTTTAAAATCGTGCCGTGTACCACTGCGTCCATAAACAAAGTCACTCGTGACATGTGCGTGGCCATACGGTCTTCTGACTGTCCGAATTCGCACCGTGTACGGCCGCCCTAAGACCCTTATTTTTCGTCTGGGATCGTGTAGATCTCTTTGAAGCTGTACTGAAACTGCAATTGGGCTTTTCAACCCGCTGGCTCCTATGAAGTTGACTATGGAGAAAAATACTGGAATGTTTTCCTCAAAAACCTTAATTTCTTTTTGACTGGAGAAAGAAAGATTTGAACGTCTTGGATGACATAGAGTAAATTATTAGGGAATTTTTATTCTGAAAGTGATCTAATCCTTTAAGTAGTTAAAGGTCCACTGAAGTGCCTTGAAACACGCAGCATTATTCTATGTGGTGACGTAATTTTAACTAAAACAGGAAAACAGAGCAGGACATATCAATCAGCCCTGCCCCTTTTTTAAAATAGCCAATAGCGTTTAATTTATATCAGCTTGGCCACTGGGTAAAGCTGCATTTGACAGCTTATGACAGCCACAGTCTAATAGATTTCCCTCTAGATTCAATATCAAACTCTTACTAAAACAAAACAGTGATCTTAATCATGCTTTGGCTGTGTAGTTTTGAGTGTTTAATATGTGCCGAGTCGCGCATATCATCCACTCCCTGCCATCGCGTCTCTGGACCTGAGCCAAAGTCCGGAGTAGACTGTGCAGGCTGCTGCGGTTCGCCTGACACAACGTGAAACCAGACCTCATTTGCTCCAATCGAAAGCATATTTACGCTGTCTGAATCGTTCCCTTCGCCTACACTGAGCACTACATGCCATTCACAGTACAGAAAATACTAACTGTGAACAAGTAACCGATCTCAGCCACAGCTTCAGCGTCTGTTTATTGTGCAGGGGGCAGGACGTTTCGAATTCTAGAGCGCATTTGATTAGACAAAGTTTGATGAGAAGCTGAAGTGCAGCGTGATGTCATCAAAATCGTTGATCTGTATTGGCGGAAGTGAGAGACTGTAAGTTTTGAATGCTTATATCTTGTAAATGCGAATTTTGTCATTGTTTTGGAGCACACTACTTTATAGATAACTGTAAGGCTAACATATTTATACTAAAAGCCAAAATACTTGAATTTTGATTTCATGGGGACTTTAAAGCTGTTGAACTTTTGAACTGTTATTTATCTTTGGTGTCTAAAGTGTTATCAAGAATTATTACATTGCACTGCTTTTTGGTGTTGTGACAACACTAATTGGCCTTGTATGTACTTACGAAAGAAAAGAGAGAGAATGTGATGCTTTTATGTAATCAAATTAGTTACCATTTGACCTGTAATTAAATTGAATCATGAAGGAAAGGTAGTCAGCAGGTAGTCATACTGAAAGTATGTTGTCTTTAAAGATGCCTTTTTAGGCAAAAATTAAAAGCAGCTTCACGTGTAAAGAATTTGAGAAAAAAAAAAAAAATTAAAACAAACTTCATTCAGTATTGAGAACTGTCAATAAAAAAAGTTCCATCATATATTTAAAATGAAATCTTTCATCCATATATATTTGTTTGGCGTTGAGCGAAGAACCCAGTGGTAGCCTCAACTCAGAATCACTCGTCTCTGCAATTCACATCTCTTGGGACTTCTTTCCCTAGCAAACTTTCCCTTGTCCAGGTATCACGCCTTTCATCTCTTAGCTGGTGCTTTCGTTCGCTCTCCATCATACTTATTATAAACCGCCACCATCCTCATCTCCATTGTAAAGCTTTATCCAGACCTTTGCTTCCCTCTGAAGCTCTAGGTAGTCTTTTTAGTCTGAGGTGGCGGAGCAGGAAAGCTGCAACCACTCAGAGAGCTTTCATGTTTGGCGTCTTGAGTTTGTTGTGGGTTTTTCGCAGGCCATAGCTCCACAGTGAATGTGTAAGTACACCCATTCATTCTAGCGAAGGAGAGAATAAAAGAAGTGGAGAGTAAATCTCGGCAGGCCCGTAGAACAAAGAGGCTGCGGATGCAAAGGATGGCAAGACGCCCCTACGCCTGTCTGTGCCCCCTTCTCTTTGTGCAAAAGAAAGCCTGCCTCTTCTGCTTTTGTCTTTCCTGCATATTGAATATTCCAGTGGAATATGTGCAGCACAGTACACAGCACCGTACGTGTGTCTGGAATGTATTTATTATGTGTGTGTGTGTGTGTGTGACTGCTCTACAGGCCTCTTGCTTGCATAAACCGACATCATTCATTATTCAGTTGCCTGAGATTTTTCTTGTAATCTTAGGCCAACTTTGCAGCTCTCTGTCTACGTGCTTGAATCGCATCGATTGCCAATCCCACTATCGTGAACTCTTGCTTGTCATTGAAACAGCCAAAAGAATAGACTCGACCCCCTGATATCAAGTTGGCAAGTTTGTTTGCCAGTGAATTTATTACTTTTGTGCCTGATTGATGATTTGAATTTAAATGTTTGCCTTTATTAGGCTGTATACGTTTCTTAAATTAAAATAAATAAATAAATAAATAGAATATTAAAATTTGTTATGATTTCTGAAGCATCGTGTGACACTGAAGACTAGAGAAATAATATCTTTAAATCACAAAAATATATTACAGAATCTAGTTGACTGTTGATTCTAGTGCACAGCCATCAAAAAACAAGTTGCATCATCTCAACTTTGCTTTGTAAAAAAAAATTAGATAATGCGGATTTAATGGGCCCTTAAATTAATACTTTGTGAAGTTTAATTGTGAACAAACACTAGAAGCCCTTCTTTATTTATTAATTGTGCTTTAGAAAAAGACAAATATATAAACAATATATGCAAATCATTTTTTTAGAAATAGAATCACAATATAATGATTAATGGGTTTCGTGAAATATGAGCAGAGTGAGTTTGTAAATAGGCCTACATAATATTTGTATGTAAATTGTGTGATTTGAATGAGACTATTTACATGCTGATGGATTTATGGTCATTTTACATATTCATTTTGCTTGCATGTTGTGAATACGGCCCAAAGGTTGTATCTCCGCAGTCCTGCTCAACATACAGATACATGATGTAATGAAGCTGTTAGATGAATGTCGTTGTGGCTTTTTATGGAATAGTGCTGGTTAAGCAACTTAACATCCTTCCTTGCCAGCTGCCACACAATTAGTTCCATCTTTCAGTCATCAAGACCATATGTGCAGCACTGGCCTCCATCTGAATTGCCTGAATTACTTGAGGAATTTTGAGGTTTTGTTTTTGAAAGTGTTTACAGATTGAATTTGCTCTGCCATTAAGTCAAACCGATTCATTGGAAAGACCACACCACCCCCGAAGCCTGAAAGTGACGCAGATGAGCGGTTGCCAGTTTTTGCTGAAGTCATTGATTTGGCTCAGACGTGATTTTTGGCTCTCTGACTCTTCAAATGATTGCAAATCAACTGCGTTGTCTTTCCAGACCACCTGCTTCCACGTTCCAGCGGGATGCATGTTGCCCACCTGCCAGCATTCCTGTTTTTGCTGCACATCATCCAGCACCGCTAGACTCTCTGTAATAACTTCCAGAAGTTCACTTTCACTCTCCCACCCTCTTTGCCCTTTGGGATTGTGAGAGTAAGGCGGAAAAAGCCACATTTTCACATTAGTAATGATTATGGAAAGTGTTTGCAGCTGTTTTGAGAGTTAGTATGATAAACATCCGCCGAACGCCACCTCTGCAGTCTTGTAGTGCGTGTGTTTCTGATTTCAAGTATGTCATTTTCAGATGATGTGGCATTGATCTATGATTTAGAGGCTTTGCCCATCTTGATTGTCTTTTAGTAGGATGCACTGTTTAGTCTGGTCTAAAGGCCAGGTCACAAGAGGCCATAATCAGGCTATCATTGAGCATTTGTTAGCCTAGCTTTTGCAGAGTGTTCCACTCTGTTAGCATTAGTCAGACATTCATCTGCAGCTTTTTGGCCAGAGCTTGTTAAATGGGTGGCAGAGGGTGAGTAATTAATGATAGAATTTTAATTTTTGGTTGAACTTTCCCTTTAAAGGAGAAGTCCATTTCCAAAACAAAGATTCACATATAATGTACTCACCCCCTTGTCATCCAAGATGTTCATGTCTTTCTTTCTTCAGTCGTAAAGAAATTGTTTTTTTTTGAGGAAAACGTTTCAGCGTTTTTCTCCATATAATGGACTGATATGGTGCCCCGATTTTGAATTTCCAAAATGCAGTTTAAATGCAGCTTCAAATGATCCCAAATGTGGTTGTAAACGACTCCAGACGAGAAAGAAGGGTATTATCTAGCGAAACGATTGGTTGTTTTCAGTAAAATAATACAATTTATATACTTTGTCAAACGCTCGTCTTGTCTTACTCTGCCTGGACTGTGTTTTTACGGTTCATGACATGTTAGGATATGTCAAAAAACTCCCATCTCATGTTCTCCCTCAACTTCAAAACCGTCCTATATCGCTGTTTTACCTTTTTTGTTAAGGGTATTTGATCGTCTTTGCCTGTTCACTTTGCATAGAATGGGTCGGTACTTCTGCAGCGATGTAGGATGATTTTGAAATGTTTTTTGAAGTTGAGGGAGAAAATACAAATTTTTCAACATACCGTAACTGTCTTGAGCCAGAATACACAGAGTTCAACGAGAGCAAGGCAAGACTGGCGTTTGAGAATAAAAAGTATTTAAATTGTATTTTTTTTAATGAAAATAACCGATCGTTTCGCTAGATAAGACCCTTCTTTCTCGGCTGGGATCATTTACAACCACATTTGGGTTTGTTTGAAGCCACATTTAATCTGCATTTTGGAAGTTCAAAATTGGGGCACAATATCAGTCCATTATATGAAGAAAATGCTGAAATGTTTTCCTCAAAAAACAATTTCTTTACGACTGAAGAAAGAAAGACATGAACATCTTGGATGACAAGGGGGTGAGTACATTATATGTGAATCTTTGTTTTGGAAGTGGACCTCTCCTTTAATGCTGGAGCTGATGCTCTTATAGTGCTAACTATAGGCTGTACATATATTATTGGATTTGTTTGAAGTTTTGTTGATCTCGCAAGCTGTGAGAACTGTTGGATCTATGTGGCCGAAAAAGTCCTCATGTCATTCCCAACTCATGTTTTCTTTTTATTGTGAAGAAAGATGGACAAAGAACATGTATGTGTGACTGCGTTCTTCTAAAGTAATTTTGCAAATCATCATTCGAATGCAGGAACCAATGATGTTTGATGTTGAGATGTCAAACCTGGTCTGACACATCTTGAGAAGACATTTGAAAGCTGTGGTGAAGAGAAAGCTTTTTGCTTCAGAAGATTTAGAATATAGCACAACAGCTGCATATGGAACACTTTTCTGATGTCTGTTTTGAGCTGTCGGGCTGGGCGATAAACAATGTCATAATCGAGATGAAGTTTGTTGTTCATGAAGATAAGCTATGGATATTTTTACTCAAAATGGATTAATCTAACAGCCTATCACATAGCAAAAATAAACATGACAGCAGTCAGTGCATGTTGCTAGTATATTTAATTTTTGACAGGAATGAAAACACTTGTGCTGTTGTTTAATAACATACCGATTAGCTGATGAAACGTCTTTCTGACGAAATCTTTTAGTAGACGAAAACTTTATAAAAGTTTTAAAAGTTGTGAAAATGACCTGATCTAGGATTTTTATGCAGTACACACCATGGTCAGTCCTTCACAACCTCATTTTCATCAGCATTAAATTCAATATTGTAACCTGATTAAGGTCTATGAGTAGCATAGTTTTGTTTACTACACAAACTCAAACACATGTGCTACCTCAAATATACAGGTGCATCTCAATAAATTAGAATGTCGTGGAAACATTCATTTATTTCAGTTTCAATTCACTATCTCAACAAATTAGAATACTTCATAAGACCAATAAAAAACATTTTTAGTGAATTGTTGGCCTTCTGGAAAGTATGTTCATTTACTGTATATGTACTCAATACTTGGTAGGGCCTCCTTTTGTTTTAATTACTGTCTCAATTCAGCGTGGCATGGAGGTGATCAGTCTGTGGCACTGCTGAGGTGGTATGGAAGCCCAGGTTTCTTTGACAGTGGCCTTTAGCTCATCTGCATTTTTTGGTCTCTTGTTGGAAACTTAACACTGGTTTCCAAATAAAATACAAAACTTGCTCCATTTCTTCTTCTCCTTAGCCCAGGTAAGACACCTCTGACATTGTCTGTGGTTCAGGAGTGGCTTAACAAGAGGAATATGACAACTGTAGGCAAATTCCTTGACACATCTGTGTGTGGTGGCTCTTGATGCCTTGACCCCAGCCTCAGTCCATTCCTTTTGAAGTTCACCCAAATTCTTGAATCGAGGCTGCAGTTCTCTCGGGTTGTGCATCTTTTTCTTCCACACTTTTTCCTTCCCCTCAACTTTCTATTAACATGCTTGGATACAGCACTCTGTGAACACCCAGTCAATAATTCAATGTTTTGTTGTAAATTAGTTGTTATATTTTAATTTGATTACATTTTAAAATATTTATTAGATAGTCAAAGTTTTTTTTTAATTTATCTCATTACATGTTTGTATTTAATAATCCATATTTTTCCTGAGTAACCGTTGAGCGGCGCCATAATGGATTCTAACATCCTTTCGTGTTCCGGTCTTCACAGAAATCCATGTTAAAATGGGGTAAAAAGATGGGCTGAATTGAAACTTTTTCAATGTAAGTAAATATAAAGACATACGTAAGTTTAACGTTATATTACCGGCTCGGAAAATATGTTAATTTGACTATAAACACCAGAGACTGGAAATGTAAAGCACCGTTCCAGTCAGGCGAGACTTTCAGAAAAACATGGGTGAAACGCACATAAAAAAAGGAAAACACAGAATTTAGAAAAAAATAATGTGGATTTAATGGGGCCTTAAATTAATACTCTGTGAAGTTTAATTGTGAACACACAAGTTATGTTTACATTCATTCAAGGTCTAACAAACATATGGCAGACATTTCCTTTTCCATTAAAGGGGACATCAGATCCCAGTTTTCCCCAAGTTGGCATGATTCTTTAGGGTCTTCATGAAATGTCTCAAATACTTTTGGTTAAAGGTAACCTATTATGCCCCTTTTTACAAGATGTAAAATATGGTGCTTCAAGAGCCCATGCTCCAGCAATAGTGGTGCTGGCTTTTGCAAATGAACATTTCACTATTAGTGCAAGCATGTTATCTTTACAGAAAATTTACAATCATTCTAGTTCATCGCTCTATTTTAATGCACGTTTTGAATTATCGCATCAGAAACGAGGGATGGAAACGGCAAATTTCAAATAAAAATCCCGTAATTTGCAAAGAAAAATTTACGCTCGCTTGAGGTGGTTTTTGACTTTTGAAAAAGGCTTAATGTGAATAATGGAAGATTAAATTCCTCTATGCGCATCAAAAAAGTCATGTGACTTTGCGCTATGGAACAGAAAAACCTGACTAACCAGCTGGCCGATCTCATTCCACAGCATCGGTAATATTGTTAAGGTCATTCTGAAATGCCCGAGCAAAGAATGTCATCACAGTATTTCTGTATAATTGCCTATGACTGCATTCCCAAATAGCAGGCATCCACATCTGAAAGCAATGACCGTATTTATTTTGTTTTGTCTGCTCGCTCTGAGGCGCAAGTAATGTATTAGATATGAAAATGATCATATTCAGTGGCTTCTTTTACTTTTCTTAGTGATTTAGTGCCAGTTTATCAGGAAGTGACTATTTTGTTCTCTTTGACTCTTTGGATGGAAACGGTACTTGTTCGCAAATGTTTTATGCAATTTTCCACATAAGTTAAATTCGCAACTTTGGATGAAAACCTGGCTAGTGAAAACAGGCAGAGACTTATGGTAGCTTTAGCAACATTAGCTTTACAGAGTGTCAAGAAGCTCTTTAAGAACGGCATTTTGATACTTTGTGTGATACTTGCTTTGTCTGGAGCTGTCAGTAGCGCACAAAGCGTTGGTATTGATCCCTAAACATATAGGGGACTTATACATTGTATATCTCCAGTAACTACCACAAGAAACCCGTAATGGTGGACTGCTGCTTCTCACATAGGGCTGTGTCTAGGCAATAGGACAATTTAAATTGTTTAGGTTTTTTGGGGATTAAAAAAGGATAATATTTTTGACCATATTGCCCAGTTTCGATTGAATGGAAAGAGCAGCTAGGCTATTCTGTGAAACATCTCCTATGGGTCATAAGTTTTGAAATGACATTATGGTGAGGAGAGAAAGATCAGTTTGGTTAAAGGATAATTTTTTAGGTAAACAATTTAGTTTAAAAATTTTCTAGGATGTGGAAACTTAGTTTCAAAGGTAAGAAATGGTTTTGCATAAACCATCTTCCAACCCTGTTAAACAGTAAGTGCTATGTTTTTGTTGAACGGTCATACTCTGGTGAATTGTCAGTATATTTGACCCGTGATCGGCTTGAGTTAAAACTAGATGTTTTATTCTAAGTCCATTTGACTTATTCTCTAAATTAGGAGCACCAGATCATCAATTTTATTTTTATTCCCAAATAAAGGTACATCATTTCATTGTCATGTCCTCCTACGCTTCCTCACATCTGAAGTTTTGAGGGAAAACAAACAAGTTTGACATGAGCTTTAACTCTTAATGATATGCCTACTCCCAATTTCCTCCTCCTTTTTCTGGCGTCTACCTGTAAAAGTGGCCTACAAGTTGGGTTATTGCTTGAATCTATAGGGCTAAGAACAAAATTTTCCATGGGACCTTCTCTATTAGACCACAGAAGTTTGGCTAGCTTAGTAACTGTTGTTAAAACTTTGCATGACAGAATTTATAAATTATGTAAATCATACTTTGTTTGTAGAGAAACTATTCTATATCTTCACCATTCAAAATTGTAATATTACTAATTTTTTCCATAAGCTGACAGGTTTATCTACAACAGTTTCAACAAATTGGTTTAGTCTCAAGAATGTTCGGCAGATTTAACATTAAACAGAGCTGTCTGTACAGTTTTTTACACCAGGTTTCATCTGAACACATTTAAACCTTTGGCAGCCCGTTCTCTCGTACGAGTCCAAAATACCAGAACTGACCGTCTCAAGAGAGTTTTATTTCAACACCTCTATGTGCAACAGTATATTGACGTGCGTGTCTGTGTGTGGTTGCCTGGTGTTTATTTGTGGTTCTTTGTTTTTCAATGTTTCCCAGCACCAATGTTGTGATGAACTACTCAGAGATAGAGTCCAAGGTTCGAGAAGCCACCAATGATGACCCCTGGGGCCCATCGGGTCAGCTCATGGGTGAGATTGCCAAGTAAGTGCTCAGCCTGCTGGGTGGTGCGAGAACTATGTGTTTCCCTCAGTCTTCAGGCATTCACTGACTCTACTCTAATTACCGCAAGACATTTGTGTAGTGTAATTATCTCATCATTGATGGCTGATGATTTCAGTTGCTTTGTGTCATGCCTTTGACTTGAGATCGTCTGAAAGTTTATTCGTTACATCCTCATGTCGTATTTTAGATTTGTTTTTAAGTGTCTTGTGCTAAATTACTGTGAAAACACAGAAACACAGTGGATGGTTAGGCAGTGTTTTAATATGCTAAACCCTGATAGAAACCCTGTGTTACCGTCAACACATTTTTCCTAGGAAACACAAAAATAACAAATAATACTTAAAAGAAAAAAATATGGGAAAATATGCCAATATCTTTAGAGCTGTTTACTTTGTCATTGGTAATAATTCCTGTTTTTGACAGGATGAAAAACATGACATATTATACAATAAATTTTAATAAATCAAACAAAATTGCTACTACATATCAGCCAGGCCATTTCAGAATCACTGCATTTTATTTAGTGGTTCCACTGAAAGAGAGAAAAAAAACATATATATATATATATATATATACCGCTGTAATTCAGCTTTTCCATAAGCGCCATCTAGTGACATACAGTGGATTTACAGAGACTTATATTTACATTCAGCTTGTGTGCTGTTTTTGTCTGGCCAGAAAACAGACTGAATTTTCATGCCCTGCTGTAGCATAAATTCTGACCGACTGATGAAAAACAAGCTTAAGTGGATTCTACACATTTAAACAAGTCAGACCAGTTATCTAGATTAGTTTTGAAACAGATAAAATACATATAATAATTTATTAAATCGATTATCATTTTGACTTAACCCTTTTCTTTATTTAAAGGCTGAAATGTGAGGTTTGTCTTTTATGAAACTTTTTCATAGCTTTATTTGAAAAGTTACATTCAATATTTGAACATGCTATTAGT
Organism: Labeo catla; assembly: GCA_012976165.1. NCBI lineage: Eukaryota > Metazoa > Chordata > Actinopteri > Cypriniformes > Cyprinidae > Labeo > Labeo catla. The sequence continues at coordinate 715,004 of VONZ01000206.1, read as the reverse complement.
TAAACTGTTGTAATTAAACTGTTGTCAGTCATATTGTCATTTAAAATCCGGATATCATTGGTAGGCTACTGTTGTTGTTTTAGTGATTATGCAAATAAAAAGTCATTTTATTTGTTGTTTGTTGATTTTAAATATAAAACTTGGTGAAGTGATTTCTGTGTCAGTATATTTTGAACATTTTCAGTACATTTTAACAGTACCGTGATAATACTGATAACCGTGATCATTTTGGTCACTATAATCGTATAATTATTTTTATTCACTATAATTATTATTATTATTTTTTGATTGAACAAGAGGACTACCCATGATGCTTGGAGCCCAATTTTACCCCTGATTACAAAACCTTATATTCATATTTAAAGGAGAAGTCCACTTCCAGAGCAAACATTTACAGATAATGTACTCACCCCCTTGTCATCCAAGATGAAATTAGAAGAAATTAGAAGAAATTATTTTTTGAGTTGAACATTTTAGGATTTTTCTCCATATAATGAACTGATATGGTGCCCCGATTTTGAACTTCCATAATGCAGTTTAAATGCGGATTCAAACAATCCCAGACGAGGACGAAGGGTCTTATCTTGCGACGCGATCAGTTAGGGTGCTTTCACACCTGCCTCATTTAGTTCGGTTGAATCGCACTAGAGTTAGTTTTCCCTCTTGGTGCGGTTCGTTTGGGCAGGTGTGAATGTAGCAATTGCACTCGAGTGCGCACCAAAAGCGGACCAAAAAAGCGTACCGAGACCTCCTTGAAGAGGTGGTCTCGGTACGCTTTTAAACGAACTCTGGAGCGGTTCGTTTGTGGTGAGAACATGATCCGAACTCGAACAGACCCAACTGCAAAAAGTACTGCAACTTTTTGGACTAATCCAGCTGCCGTAATCAGCTGCGCTGTGCGTTATGTGATGAGGACAAGTATTTGTTGACAGTTAGCGCTTTAGCAACATAGCCCCATGGCAGCTAGCAGACAAGCTGAGATGGAGTTGTGAGAAAGTGCGCAGCCTCACAGAAATTACAATCATAGAAATTACAGGGATACAATCAGCCAGCATAGTCGTCCCTCCATACTAAAAAGCGGCATGTTGTCTGCCGGCTTTTTCTCCTCTCTTTGTTTACTTCTGGGAGTTCCATTGGAATTTTCCCGCACGTTAATTCTGACCAATCGAAAAGCAGTTTAGGAAATACTTTCAATGACACATCTGGCCAACGAGTGATGTGGATCTTGTCACATGACTGCATTTTGGTTCGTTTTAACTGGTTCGGACCAGAGCAATCAGTGTGGTGTGAAAAGGACCCAAAACAGGAGAATAATGCTACAGTGTATCATTTGTTGCCCTTGGTCCGGACCAAATGAACCGAACCACAGATGTGAAAGCACCCTTAGTTTCATTTTAAACAATACATTTTAAATACTTTTTAATCTCAAACGCTCCTTTTGTCTTGCTCTGCCTGAACTCTGAATATTCTGACTCAAGACATTTAGAGTATGTCTAAAACTCCAATCGTATTTTCTCCCTCAACTTCAAAAATCATTTCAAAATCATCCTACATCGCTGCAGAAGTACCAACCCAGTCTTTGCAAAGTGAACATGCAAAGAAGATCAAACACCCTTAACAAAAAAGGTAAAACTGTGATGTAAGATGATTTTGAAGTTAAGGGAGAACATGAGATGGGAATTTTTCGACATACCCTAACTGTCATGAACCAGAAAAAACAGTTCATGCAGAGTAAGACAAGACGAGCGTTTGACATTAAAAAGTATATAAATTGTATTATTTTTCTGAAAACAACCGATCGTTTCGCTAGAAAAGACTCTTCTTCCTCGGCTGGGATCGTTTACAACCGCATTTGGGATCGTTTGAAGCTGCATTTAAACTGCATTTTGGAAGTTCAAACTCGGGGCACCATAGAAGTCCACTATATGGAGAAAAATCCTAAAATGTTTTCCTCAAAAAACATGATTTCTTTACATCTGAAGAAAGAAAGACATAAAGATCTTGGATGACAAGAGGGTGAGTACATTATCTGTAAATTTTCGCTCTGGAAGTCGACTTCTCCTTTAAAGGGGTAGTTCACCTAAAAATTAACGTTCTGTAATGAATAACTCACCCTCATGCTGTTCCAAACCCAAAAGACCTTAGCTTATATTCAGAACAGTGATTATGATTTTATGAAGCTATGAGAATACTTAGCTTCATAAATTTCAGGTTGAACCGCTGATGTCACATGGACTATTTTATCGATGTCCTTACCGCCTTTCTGGGCTTTGAATGTGTCAGTTGTGTTACTGTCTATTAAGGGTCAGAAAGCTCTCAGATTTTTTTTTTTAAAAAAGTATCTTAATTTGTGTTCCGAAAATGAATGGTGTAACTAGTTTGGTGTTTGGAAATTAATGACAGAATTTTTTTGGGTGAACTAACTCTTTAATACAGCTTTATACCTATATCAATGAACAAAATGTTTTTATCCATTTAATATAAATTCATTGTACATAATGTGACTAATTCACATGATTGCAGATCCACGTTTATGTATGAGCAGTTTCCTGAAGTTATGAACATGCTTTGGACTAGAATGCTGAAAGACAACAAGAAAAACTGGAGAAGAGTTTACAAGGTACAGTGCACTGCTCATCTTGCATCATACCAGATATTGTCCAACTCATTGGCCCAGCCTGTAAATCGGTCTATTGCTCATTTTCATTCATTTCTTCACACAAAAAAATGTGTGGTTCCATATGTGGTCACACTTCATAAAACACCCAAGCTTCATTGAAAATGGTTCTATTTCAATAGTTCAGCTGAATCTAGTTATTTAAATGTGTAATGGAATATTTAAGGATATTATCGATGTGTTGTCTGTGTGCTCCATCTGTACCACATAGACAATAATGACTTTTTCACCTATTATCTACCCAGACTTGTGCATTTAACTCTTATAGATGCTTGTTTTGGAAATATCCCTAATAAATGCACTCTTCCATGTGTGCAGGCCTTATTACTATTAGCGTACCTCATCAGAAACGGGTCAGAGCGGGTGGTCACCAGCGCCAGAGAACATATCTATGACCTGCGCTCTTTGGAAAATTATCATTTTGTAGGTAAGTTTACATACACTACCAGTCAAAAGTTTTAAAACGGTAATTTTTTTTAATGTTTTTTTTTAAAGAAGTCTCTTCTGCTCACCAAACCTGCATTTATTTGATCCCAAGTACAGCAAAAACAGTAAAATTTGGAAATATTTTTATTATTTAAAATAATTGTTTGTCTGTTTGAATATATTTTAAAATGTAATTTATTCCTGTGATCAGAGCTAAATTTTCAGCATCATTACTCCAGGCTTCAGTGTCACATGATCCTTCAGAAATCATTCTGATATGCTTATTTGCTGTTCAAGAAACGTTTCTTCTTCTTCTTCATGTTCTTCTTCTTATTGTTATTATCATCCATATTAAAAATTTGCGTATAATTGTTTTAAGTCAATAAATGTCAGTATAATTTTTTTTTGAGGGGAAAGAAATTATAGAAATTAACTTTTTTTTTTTTTTTTAAATTGATCAAGTGATGACGGAGACATTTATAATGCTACAAAAGATTTCTATTTCAGATAAATTCTGTTCTTCTGATCTTTCTATTCATCAAAGAAACCTGAAAAAATTCTATTATATTCTAAAAAAATTCTATTCTAATTACCTGTTTTCAACATGTTTTTTTGAGCAGCAAATCAGAATATTAGATTGATTTCTGAAGGATCATGTGACTGGCGTAATGATGCTAAAAATTCAGCTTTGAAATCACAGGAATAAATTGCATTTTAAAATATATTCAAATAGAAAACCGTTATTTTAAATGTTAAAAAATATTTCAAAATTGTACTGTTTTTGCTGTACTTTGGATCAAATAAATGCAGGCTTGGTGGGCAGAAGAGACTTTAAAAAAAAAAAAAAAGAGAGAAATCTTTTGACTGGTAGTGTGGAAGAAAAGGTTAAGAGGAATTACTTTGAAAATCTTTGTTCAAGCGGTGTGGAATTGTTTGCTTTGGCCTAAAAACATTGATTTGTTTATCATCATAACCCAAATATAACTCAACACCCAAGTGACACTTTCCCAGGTGTCAAGCATACTGGACATAGCCTCATGCTCTTGGGTTGCTCTCCAACAGAAACACCATGAAAACCTTATTTGTACAATAGATACAAGAAATTTTCATTTGTTAAATTTTGGAGATGTAACAAAATGTTAAAATAAAAGTATTAAATTCTTTCTGAAGAGACTATATCTTTAAGCTACATTTGTCTGATAAGTGAATGACGAAGCAGGAACAAAAATGACAGAACTTCATAGTGTGTTGGGTGTTGGTTTCCTTTTTGTAGCTATTTAAAGCTCTGTGCCTTGTTCTAAATATGTTTCAAAGACTGTGGCTTTTCAAAAGCGATTTTGTTTAATTTTTCATCACTTTACACACGTACAGTCATATACTGTGACGATTCATGAACACTAGCACATCAGTAGCTTTGGTTTAGTTTCGGTATTCAACCCAAAAGGTTTGCCTTCACACCAGTGTGTTTCTAAATTTGTGTTCAATTAATATTTAATCAGGCAAACAACATGAAATCATTTTGCAGCCTACCAAGGTTTTTGTAGGACATCCATGCAGTAAATCTCAATAGCAAAGTTCTGGCATTACCAACAAAGAAAAGTTTACTACGACACCGTCTTATCTGATCAAATTTTAACTACTGAACTTTTTGTCTTGGGTCACATTCTGACATTTGGTGCTTTTTCTTACTGTAACCTTTATTTATATAGTGCTTTTAAAAATACAGATTTTGTCAAAGCAGCTTTACAGTAATGGGAAAATAGTGTGTTGATAATGCAAATGGACAATAGTAAACACTGTATCTAACAGAGGTTTGCAAAAACAAGATTAATGGGCCAATCAGTTCCATATGACTTGACATGCTCTTTTCTGTTTTGCTAGATGAAAATGGGAAGGACCAGGGCATTAACGTACGGCAGAAGGTGAAGGAAATGGTAGAGTTTGTTCAGGACGATGACCGGTTACGTGAGGAGAGGAAGAAAGCCAAGAAGAATAAAGACAAATACATTGGAGTATCTTCTGACAGCATGGGAGGCTTCAAACAAAGTAACTGTAAGTGATCAAATGTAGAACATTTGAAAGTGTTTCTAAATTTGAAAGTGAGTGGTTTCTATAACCACTAGTGCCACCAAATGGAATTGCGACTGTTTGTCAAACATTTTCTAACAGATTGTTGTGGCCCAAACACCTAAAAACATGATAAATGTTATTTGAGACATTCCTGGAATGTCAAAAGTCAAAAGTTTTTGAACCGTAAGATTTGTAATGTGTTTTTTTTTTTTTTTTTTTTAAGAAGTCTCTTCTGCTCACAAGCCTGTATTTATTTGATCCAAAATACAGCAATAACAGTAAAATTTTGAAATATTTTTAATATTTAAAAGAACTGTTTTCTATTTGAATATATTGTAAAATGTAATTTATTCCTGTAATAAAAGCTAAAATTTCAGCATCAATACCCTAGTCACATGATCCTTCAGAATTCCAATATGCTAATTTGCTGTTCAAGAAACATTTCTTCTTCTTCTTCTTCTTATTATTATTATTATTATCAATATTTAAAACAGTTGAGTACATTTTTATTGAAATTATAGAAATTAATACTTTTAGCAAGGATGCTTTAAATGTGATGATAAAGAAATGTATGATGTTACAAAAGACTTCTATTTTAGATAAATGCTGTTCTTCTGATTCATTCAGGAAACCTGAAAAAAAAATTATACTATGTTGTTTTCAACATAATAATAATAATAATAATAATAATAATAATAATAGTAATAATAAAAATAATAAATGTTTTTGAGCAGCAAATCAGAATGTTAGAATGATTTCTGAAGGATCATGTGACTGGAGTAATGATGCTAAAAACTAAGCTTTGCAGGGCCCTATGAAATCCGTTTTATTTTGTTTTTTCAGAAATTCCATTTTATCTTTTTCCAAATTTCATTCTGGACTTTTTTTTTTTAATGGTTAAATTCTATTTTATTACTCAAAAAGAAAGTCTAATTAATTAAAACTATGAAACTTATACAATTTAACATCAATTTATTAAAAGTTTAACAAAAAATACATGTTTACGGCCCTATGAAATGTTTTATTTTTTCTCACCTTCTGTTTTATTGTTACCAAATTGTTTAATCATGTCTAATTATTTTAAGTTTATTTTTACAATATTTTTTACAATATTTACATTGTTCTGTTTATCAAATGAAGGCATAAAATATGAATCTTTTAATCAAATGAACATTAAACAAACTTTATTTTTCAAAATTAAAACATAAAAAAGAAATATTGTGTGATTATTCCTTAGTAAAATAAAGTTTTAACAATTTTAATAATAACAGTTGTAGTAGTATTGCATACGCTCTACTTAACAATAGAGTGTTTTCACGTTACGTCATCAATCTGGAAGTCGGCCATTGCGGCGGCATGGAGTGTAGACAATGCTATCGAACCGAACGGAACTCGCGTATAGGCTTGGCAAAAAAACGATGAAATCAAAATAATTCATTATGTCAGCATAAGAAATAGAAGGAAGAACTATCGGGTCATTAGTCCGCCATCATACGGATCATACCATCTATTACAGTGCTGGACAATATGGTCTGCCCTGTGGCCCGTGCAAGTCGTACATTCACTGTTCCATTCGTGTTCCAAAATGTCATTTGTGTTGAAATATTACGTTATTATTATATTTAGTTTGTAAAAGGCTGTTAACAGCTGAAGACGGACATAAAAAGGAGAAATTAATGTAGCAGGCAGATCACTCTCACTGTACGAAATATTGGAGGAAACCCATAATAATGAATTGGGGGTAGGAGTTTTTATGAATGTGTCTCTGAGGGGAACTGTCTGTTTTCAGATCTGTATAACGCGTTATGCAGCAGCATAGTGCATCTTTGTGTACAGCAGTAACCAAGGAAACACTATCGCCGCTTAGCGTTGGGCGCTGTATTAACTTTAGTTTGTCAAAATAAAATGACCTTTGATGCTTACTAAGTCCTTCTCTATATGATTTGGCAGCTTCCACACATTTTTCGTGGTTTAGACAGCATAAATTAGTAGAACAACATCTTCAGTGGTACACTAACCTTCCAATCAATGCTTCTGTTTACATATGCCGCAATGGCTGCGTATCCGGGTAACTGACCAGAACGTGACGTCCGTGCAAACCCTCTATAGTAATATATGTCTTTAAGTTAAACTAGACCTTTATTTTGATGGGCTGCTGTGAATACCTTTACATTTCTGTGTGTATATGATAGAATGATAGTTTCTCTCAAAAGAAACTGTAAAATGCTCATGAAGAAACTTCAGAGCAGTTCTGGAAATTTTGTTCATGTATTTATGCCCTCATTTGGCAAGACAGTAGACACTGAAATTACCACAAGCATCAAGTGCACTTAAGTATGTGTGTAATCACAACCGTGCGTCTGCGCAATTCACACATGGAGACACACAGAACATGAACCATTCATATTTAAATAGTCTTTTGCTTAATATTTAGAGATACTAGTCTGTATCGCGATTTGATTTAAGTGTAGTGATGTACTTTTGATTAATTCTTCCAAACCTTGAAAAATTCTGTGACATTCTGCGTTATACAGTAAATTCCATTTTTATGACTGGATTCTGCGATTCCGTCCACGATTTCCGCAGCACGGAAATCATAGGCCCCTAGCTTTAAAATCACAGGAATAAATTACATTTTAAAATATATTCAAATAGAAAACAGTAAATTTAAATAGTATAAAATTTAAATACTTTTTTGCTGTACTTTGGATAAAATAAATGCAGGCTTAGTGAGCAGCACTTCTTTAAAAAAAAATCTTACGGTTCAAAAACTTTTGACTGGTAATGTATGTCTGTTAAACTGGTTATGCCTACGTCATTAATGACTTAACAGTCTGACAACTTCTTACATGGTGCAAATGAATGCCAAAATAATCTGCTCTAAATTAATATACTAATATACTAATATTTCCCAAGCAAACATTTCAGAGACAGTAAAGCATGCGTTATGTAGAAATTGGATGTTCACCAAAAAAAAAGTGAGATGGATTGCTGATGTGGAGTTCATACAATAGTTATTTCGGTCAGGTACTTTTTTTTTTTTATTATTATTTCCTAAATGTGGTGATTGTTTCAGTGGGTTAATTGGTAATCAAATAAACCAAAAAATTCCCTTTGGTCAAAGGTCATTTTGATGCATTGTTTTCATCTCTTGAAACTGTGATTGACCCCAAAAGTGAGCTGCTTTGTCTGTATACTGTAGGCGTCCCGCAGGGATTTGTTTTAGGTCCTCTGAAGTTTTCTCGCATAGTGAGGAAAATTCCCCCTGGACTCCCTTCTTCCCACGACTGATCTTTTGATTAGAGCTGTTTTGAATTCAGGGCTATCACTTTTTCAACTTTGCTTACTGCATCATTTGCTGATGTTTATGATCAGGTTAGAAGAAATAATCAGATCTCTGCTTTTTGTATTACATGTTTTCTCTTAGAGCTGTCTAATCAAGTCAAGATGCCACGTCCCTTGTCATGTCATTAGTGATGTTACTTGAGTGCAGAGTCAAAAGATTGTGCTTGGTTTCTGCTTTGATTTGCTGCACAGATTTCTCTCTTTATTAGATGTACTACAGTTTCAAATTGCCAATTAATGATGGCATGCCAATGATGGATTTGTTTTGATGGAGAAAGATAAAAATACCACAGGGTCAAAGGGGGTAGGCAACTTGATTTTAAGTTATACTTCAAGTTTTTTTGAGTTTTTAGTCAGGTGTATTTTTCATGCTTTTTGAAATTAGAAGAGCACTTGTGTGCAAGTGCATCAAAGGTGAAAATTAAAAAAATTAAATCACTTCAGTATGTGGTGTAACAATACAAAAACCTTTGTCTTATTGAAGTCATTGATCTTTTTAGCCCAAAACACACTAACTTTCTGTGTAAATTAGTCATTATGGTTTCCATCTCAATCAAGGATACACGTGGGTCCTTAAAATGTCTTAAATTCAGTTTTAGCAAATTTGAGGCAATAAAAAGTCTTAAATATACAGGTACTTGAATATCCTAAATGTCTTATTTATGTCTTGCACATAATGCTTTGCTTTTGGTGTACTTTAAAAACAGTCAATAAATATCTAACTAATTCTGTATCCACATTCTCAGCGGGAGAACGGTTTGATCCCGAATCTAAAAGCAAATGGGACGAGGACTGGGACAAAAACAAAAGCAGCTTCCCGTTCAGTGAAAAACTTGGGGAGATAAGTGACAAAATTGGAAGCACCATTGATGACACTATTAACAAATTCCGTAAGAAGGAGAGGGATGACTCACCAGACCGTATCAGGTATGTGACGAGTTTTCAGTCGCTATAGAATGAAAAGCTATGAATGTAAAGCAGCAGAAGATCTTTTCTTCCATATTGTGATCTTAACATCTTAATGAAGCGGTTTCTCGACTTGTGCTCCTCACTTAAAAGAAAAAAAAAATAGGAGCCCAGTCAAAATTTTAGGAGCACTAATCAGTAATCAAAAAATCGGATAAAAAACTAGCCTTTCCATTACAAGGTGATATTTGACTTCTTAAAGTGATTTTTACCTTTGCAATGGCATATATTAAAAGTTTGTCTGTGAAAATGTAAAAGGTTGTATGTAAAATGTAAAAAAATATTTATTTTAGAAGTTGTTTTTTTTTTTTTAATTTCTAATTAAAACAACAGAATAAGAATAAGTTACCAATCAAATTAAATCAGTATTAACCAAATAAATTTGTACTACAGAGGTGACACAGAAGAACACAAAAGTTGTAGGTGTAGGTGTATTTTCATATGTTTAATGAGGCTCAGAGGTGGCATGAATGCAATCAAATTCATAAATTCATGTTGAGATTAATGTTTTAAATATAAAATTGTGAGTATAGAAATATTAAATGATTTAAATAACTGAAAAGATACTTTAAAAATTAAACTAAAACTGCCAGTAGGTGGTGTCACTGATTTAATTACTGAATCAAACTATTTTTGACAACAAAATAGAGCAAAATTCAGGCAATAGTGTTATGGTCAGACAATGCAAGTCACTTAATATTAATTTCTTGTTTATTTAACTGTTGTATTAACTCAATATCTCATTTACAAACTCCATGAAAAATCATTAAAACCGGTCACTCATCTTAGTTCATCGCAATTTTACAAAGTTCCATTATAATCAATGAAGCTCCCTACACTGCACAGTCAATCTCTTATTTACACTCTCTCTACACTGTTTATGAAAGGATTCATGAGATATGTCTGATACATTATTCAAAATTGCAAACAACATGTAGAAACCTTTGAAGCTCCGGTCAGGTGCACTGCTGCTCCTATATATTTTCTCATAGTCGCATGGTCCTGATACATTTAAAAAAAAAAAAAAAGATAGGGTGAATTTTTATTTTATGCTGACTTTAGTGCTTTGAAATCTACTTTTGATGAATTAACCACCTGTAGGTATATGAACCAGCACAGTTCTGAACTGTCGTATAAGTTTTAGTAGCTAGCGACTATATTCGTTTATGTCTTAATGTTGCCGCTTTCTGCAGTGACAATGAGGAGGACAGAGTTTCACAGAATGGTCGTCCTGCAAAGTCAGAGTTCAAGGATGATGAGGAGACCGTAACAACCAAGAGCGTCCAGATCACACAGACCACAGATGCAATCACCTCCACCACCACGACCACCACCTCTACACGCAAACGTGGCGGAGTCCCGTCCAAAACAGTCGACCTGGGTGCAGCTGCTCATTACACTGGTGACAAAAGCAGTCCAGATGCTGACAACAAGGTAAAATATTGCCTTCCAAATTCATCCTGCTGTAAATAGCCTGGGTAATATTTGTCCATCTTGAGATTGCAATTGACCAATAACTGTAGCAATATCAGTTACAAAATCAGTTATGGCTTCAACATATTTTACAGAAATGCTACTAACACAACTACTAAAAATAATAAATGATGTTTTAAATATTGTTAAATAAGAATGAATTTAATTTAAATAATTTTAAGAATGTATTTCCCATCATTTTAGTCATTTAATATAATAATAATAATAATAATAATAATAATAATAATAGTAATAATAATAATAATAATAATAATAACAATCTTGTTTAAATTTTGTGAATTTAATTATTTAAAATATATTGTTTAATAACAACAGTGATGATGATGATGATGATAATAATAATAACAATGTTTAAATATTGTGAACTAAGAATTTATTTAATTTGAGAGATTTTAAGTATGTGCCATTTTTCCTTAATTTAAATAATAATAATAATAATAATAATAATAATATAATCTTTTTTCTAAATATTTCATTGAATTTTATGCATGTATCATGTCTCATTTTTTAAAAATTATTTATTATATTTTGTATAACAAATAATAACAACAGTGATGATGATGATGATGATGATGATGATAATAATAATAATAATAATAATAATAATAATAATAATCTTTTTTTAAATTTGGTAAAAAAAAATAATAATTTTAAGTTTGTATCATTTCCCCTTTTTTTTTTTAAATAAATATTGTGTAACCTAAAAAATGACAACATGATAATAATTAGAAACTAATAAATAATAAATAAGAATTAATTTAATTTGAGTCATTTGAGTCATTTGTTATATTGGCCAGTGGCCACCTTACTTTATAAATATTCATCTGCATTTATATAATTATAATAATAATAAAATACTCTTGTTTAAATTTGGTGAAATATAATTTATTTAATTTTAAGCATGTATCATGTCTAATTTTTGAATTATTTAAAATGTATTGTATAACATAATAATAATAACAACATTGATGATGATGATAATAATAATAATAATAATAATAATAATAAGAAGAAGAAGAAGAAGAAGAAGAAGAAGAAGAATAGTCTTGTTTAAATTTGGTGAAATATAATTTAATTTTAAGCATGTATCATGTCTAATTCTTTCATTATTTATAATATATTGTATAACATAATAATAACAACAGTGATAATAATAATAATAACAATCTTGTTTAAATTTGGTGGAAAAATAATCATTTTCAAGCATGTATTATTTCCCATTTTTGAATTTTATGTGTGACCCTGGACCACAAAACCAGTCATAAGTGTCAATTTTTAATAATAATTAATAATAATAATAATAAAAATCGGAGGGTGCAAAAAATACTGAGAAAATTGCCTTTAAAGTTGTACAACTGAAGTTCTTAACAATGAATATTACTAATCAAAAATTAAGTTTTGATATATTTACAGTAGGAATTTTACAAAATATCTTCATGGAACATGATCTTTACTTAATATCCTTATGATTTTTGGCATAAAAGAAAAATGAATAATTTTGACCCATACAATGCATTTTTGGCTATTGCTACAAATATATCCCAGCGACTTAAGACTGGTTTTGTGGTCCAGGGTCACATATAATATATTGTGACACATCAAAATAATAACAACAGTGGTAATAATAATAATAATAATAATAATAATAATCTTTAAATTTGGTGAAATATAATTAATTTAATTTTAAGCATGTATCATGTCTAATTTTTAAATTGGAGGTATAACTTAACAACAGTGATGATGATGATGATGATGATGATAATAATAATAATAATAATAATAATAATAATAATATAATCTTGTTTAAATTTGGTGAAAAAAATTATTTAATTTTCAAGCATGTATCATTTCCCAATTTTTTTAAATTATTTTTAATATATTGTGTGACATCAATAATAATAATAATAATAATAGCAACAGTGGTGGTAATAATAATAATAATAATAATGATATTTAATTGTCATGAAATAAGAGTTGATTTTAATAATTTTAAACACATAATTTCCTATCATTTGATTATTTAATAATAATAATAATAATAATAATAATAACAACAACAACAAAATCAAGCAATTTACATTGTTTTTTTTTTTTTTTTTTTTTTTTTTTTACAAAATGTGTTAAGACAAGGTCTAAGACCCCTGTGCTAAAAAGAGCTTGCAAATTCTAAACCAAAACACCTGAGTGCACCTACACAGTCCTCTCTATGAAGTGGTTAGGCTTGCAAAAGGAAGCCTGTGCTGCCTTCATGCGGTGGAAGTGAAATGTGACATTCTTTATTCTACTTTCAGACATCAGTGAGTCAGTCATCCAGCACAGGGCTTGCAGATCTGTTGATGGTGGACTCAGGCTCTGGTCAACCAGTGTCTTCAGGTAAAACCCCATCAGCTGCATTTTCCACATTTTAACAAGTTATTTTTTTATTTTTTTTTTTTATTTTTTTCTTGGTCGTCACTGTTACTATTGCTTAAACTTAGGGTTAGGGGTTTGAACACCACTCACAAACCAATTAAAACCCCCACCCACAGCTCAGTGTGTGTGGAACATTTGTTTATATGTTTACTACTTGGTCATTGTTCATTCTTGAGCCCAATTTCCTCCATGCATATACTCTGAATATGGCTTTAAAAGCTTCAACAACTTTCAGGAAAAAGTTTCTGTCAAAGTTCTTCAGAGATGTAGTGAGAGACATGTAAGTGCCCCAGATGGGTGAGAGTTGTGTGAGAGAGAAAGAACGAATAGGAGATGGGTGCACAGATGCTGCTGTCCCTCCGTATCCTGTCAGCAGCCCAACAGCTGTGCTGTGTCCGCTAGCATCAGTCAGGAGGTCAAGAACTGTTGCAACCAGGTTGTGACAACCTAATTGTGTGTATGTGGATGGACACGTCTGTTTGCCCATGCATCTGAATTTTAGTCACGCATCCACATCAGAGGGGTTCTATTTTCTGTTGTCACAGTAGAGAAAAAAAAATATTAGTTTGGATAGAAATCAGAAATTTTTGTTTTTTTTTTTTTGTTTTGTTTGTTTTTTTGTTTTTTTTTTATAAAGACTATGTATGTCATCCCAATGTTTTGCAGGTGGAAGCTCAGATCTCATTGGTGACTTTGCCGACTTCTCCTCACCTGCTGCCTCTGCCAGTCTCCCGTCAGCTGCTGGTATGTATGACCCCACTGTACACACCTGCACAAGAGCCAAAACTATCTTTTTGCCTCATCTGACAATATCTTACTAACTGTAAATGTCTCACTGTGCATTTTTTTTTTCATATCTACTACTAAGCACTACTTAAGCAAGTGTGACACTCGTGGTTTTTCTATGAAACATGAAATTAACCTCCAAAGAGTCATTTAATTAGCTTTTAATAAAACTATTATCAGATACACAGTTGTTTCAAAGGTCTTTACAACAGCATGTCAAAATAATAGTTTAACTTAAATACAAATAACTTTTTAATTTGTATTAGGGATGCACCAAAAAGAAAAATCTGTGCCGAAACCAAAAATTCTGGATGCGCTTGGCTGAAAACTGAAACCGAAAATGCTTTTCAATAACTATTTATTATTTTAGTAGATAATCTAAAGTAATTTTGTAATAATTTAATTTTAATTTTAATGATACTGAATTTAAAAAATAAAAGGCAATAAAATAACCACTTTTGCTGAAGGTAAAACAATAAAATTGGACAGAAAATATATTAATATTAAATATCAATGTATTGTTTTTAATCAGTTCTATGCAACAGAATCAGATTTAACAGATTTTTTAAAAATATTTAATTATACATGTGAGCAGATAATTGATTTTATTTTCAGTAGCTGAAATTTTGGTGCACTTATTAACTTTTTTTGTTGTATCTTATTTTATTTTATTATTTTTTTTGAAGCTCTTTGTTTGCCAAAAAATTTAAATAAATTGTTACATTTGTTTAATTACAATTTAAAGGTTTTATTCAGTTGCTTGTTTTGTCATCATTTGATTAACACTGTTTTTTTTTTTTTTTTTTAAACAAATTTGTCTTAATTCATAAATCAGAAAAATTAAAAGCGGACCACAGAAATTTTGAAAAGAGAAAACATTTCATAGGACCCTATTATTGTTTAAAAATAGATTAATAAATTAAGTTGCATTGTTTTAGTTGATTAGAAATAGTTTTGATGTTGAAATGTCCCAAACTGACTTTGGGAAAATAAAACAAAATTTGGGAAAAAATAAAATTACATTACATTTTAATTGCTCCAAAATGTCATTTTGTTCAACTTTAATATAGTGGTGTTAAATTAAGTATCTTTTTCAGTTGATTAGACATGCTTTTTGATTACTAAACTGTAATTTAACTATTAAAATAAAATGGTAATAAAACCATTAAAAATAAATTGGAAAAACATAACTGATTTCACAGGGCCCTACAGTTGGACTCAGCATATTCACTGTTTGTCATAATTGAGCATTTAGAAAGTTATTACAGCTATTCAACACATATTTCACTTTACAGAGGGCAGTGGGTTTACTTGGCTTGACTTTTCCCATCATCTTCTTCCCTCTCTGGGCTCCGGCTCAATGTAGAGCAAGTGGCACTTTGCTGGTGGGCAGGAGGATGACAATTCTGTTGGCTTGTCTGAAATATGATTGGAGTAGCAACACACGATACAGTGAAATATTGATGAGTGACTGGGGTCCAGATGGAGCTGCTACCTGCTGAGTGTTATGAGCACAGACACACGCCAGCTCCCATCATCCATGCCCCATCACCCCTGACAGACACTCACTCCTTAAGAGCAGTGTGTGAGGATCGGTTAGAAGTCCCTCAAGAACAGAACAACAGTGTCTTGTCAGTAGGAGAATTGATACAAATCAATAATAAACGTGTATGTAAGCATAAGTACAGAGTTCAAATAGGATATCTGATGACAGAAACTATTGTAAAGATGATTCAGCTCAAGGTTTTCCCCAGTTAAAACCTTGGAAATATATAATGTCCTGTGGTGCAACCAATATGCATAAACGCAAAAACAAAAGATAAAATGTAAATGAGGATCTGCAGTATGTCAAATAGTCACTCATATGCTCACTTTATAACTCTTTATAACTCACAGTTGTCAATTGCGATTTAAAGGTCAGAATTGCAAGATATAAACTTGCAATCATAAGAAGTGTATTTTTCCCCTCAGAATTCTTTGAGATGAGAAGCTGAAGTGTAGGGTGATGTCATCAAAATTGTTGATTCATCCTGGCAGAAGTGAGATACTGTTTTGAATTTAAATGTTAATGTTTTGTCTTCATTTGGTGACCACAATTTTTGATAATAAAATTGTGTTAATTTTATATCCAGAAGAAATTAAGCTGACAACACAGATTTAAAAAAAACAAACAAACAAACAAAAAAGAAATAACATTTCATTGTATTATTGCTTTTTTTTAATGTAATCATTAAATTGTTAATATTTAAGAATAATAAAACATTTTTAGAAAAGAATCTAAAAATATTAAAATTTCAGGAATAAAATTAAAATTTGGGAAAATAAAACTAAATTTGGGAAAAATTACAATGGATTAAATCAGACTCAACCAATACGCATAAACATACAAGAGACAAAAAGAAAAAAAATGTAAATGAGGGTCTGCAGTATGTCAAATAGTCACTGATATACTCACCAAGTCTGCATTTATTTAATCAGAAATTCAGTAAAAAAAAAAAAAAAAAATATTGTGAAATTTTGAATTCAACTGTTAATGTTTTATGTCTTCTTTGATTATAAATTTGTGTTAATTTTGAATCCAGAAAAAAAAACAAAAAACACGGACAACAGATTTTTCTTTTTTTTTTGATAAAACATTTAATTTTATGCAATTATTAAATTGTTACATTTTTTTTTAAATTGTTGATTAGAATGCTTTAGATTTGTTAAAATTTAATAAAATGTTAAAAACAGAATCTAAAAATATTCAAATGTCAAAACCTGAATTTGGGAAAATAAAACAAAATTTTGGAAAAATTACAATAGATTAAATCAGGCTCAACCAATATGCATAAACATACAAGAGACAAAAAGAAAGGGTCTGCAGAATGTCAGATAGTCACTCATATGCTCACCAAATCTGCATTTATTTGATAAAAAAAAATCTGTAAAAAATATTGTAAAAATATTGTGAAAATATTACAATGTAAAAATTTTATTTCTATATTAATATACATTTTTAAAAAACAAACAAATCCTGGCAAACCTAAATTTTTAGCATAATTACTCCAGTCTTCAGTGTCACAATTGCTGTGCTGCCTAATATTTTATTTTAATTCTTTGATGAATGAGTTCAGAGAACTATGGAAGCCCATTTCCATCACTAAATTTAAAAAAAAGGTATTTGTGACTTTTATCTTGCAATTCTGACTTTTTTTTTTTTCCTCAGAATTGCATTATAAACTCGCAATTGCAAGTCATCAAGTCAGAAATGCTAGATGTAAACTTGAAATTCCATTTTTTTCTTACAGTTGAGAGTTATAAAGTCAGAACTGCAAGTTTCTCAATTTTGAGAAAAATAGTCAGAATTGCGATATAAAAAGTCAGAATTTTGAGAGAAACTTTTTCCTCAGAATTAGCCTTTTTCACACTTCCGTGTTTCTGGCTTCCGGATTGGCGCTTGCAGGGTAAACGTTTTTCCGGTGACAGCAGCGGCCGTACTGAACAAGAGTAAGTTCGGGAATCAAAGTCTATTTTTACAAAATAGATACTATGATACTATGATATATACCGGTGTTTTACTCTAAAAATAG
This sequence comes from Labeo catla, assembly GCA_012976165.1. Taxonomy (NCBI): domain Eukaryota; kingdom Metazoa; phylum Chordata; class Actinopteri; order Cypriniformes; family Cyprinidae; genus Labeo; species Labeo catla. The sequence goes on along the minus strand of VONZ01000206.1, from coordinate 697,256 downwards.
CAAACATTTATTCATAAACTTTGTGTCCGCGTCTGGTCATCACAAATACTATGTTTATTTAATTATAAATGTTAGCACTTATAATACAGTACAGTTTTAAGTTTTGCCGCACTGTCTATTTGGTGCTGGCTGTGCATTATGACTCTTCACATCATTTTTTTTCGCGATTAATATTGTTATTATTATTATTATGAAAGTAATATTGTATTTTCTACTTGCTCTCCTTTGCATTATTAACTTTAGGGTGTAAATGTACGTTGCATAATGTGCCCAGGGATATACATAATAAAATAATATAATACTAAATAAGACATGACTCCGATTAATGGCTTTATTCCTTTTGGATCTGGATTACGTTGTTGTATTGAGTTTATGCATCATCCGGACTCAGAATTGTTTCATTTATTCTTGGGGAAATGTGCATTTGGATATAAACGCTGTCATAATTTACCATGATGTAGTGATTCGAGGGAAATGACTGAGTAAATTGAGAAAATACGCTTAAATATACCGGAGATGGAGAACAGAAACTATAGCTGGCGCTATGTTGCGCATATATTATATTGACGAGTACCGGTCTGAGTGCCCATATAAATTACAAACAAGTAAAATGTTGTTTCTTTGTTGATTATATAACAACTTGGAAAGCAGACAAAAAAGAAAAGGTAAAAGGCATTATTTGAGACAAGAGCATATTAATATAATAGGCACAGACCTGTAGCGGAACTGACTTTACCCTGCGCTGACGTCACTTCCGATTTTTGTGAAAAAGGCTAATTGGACTTTATAACTTGCAATTGTGAGTTTCTCTCACAATTCTGAGAAAAGTTGTCAGAATTGCGATTAAATTTCCCTAGAAAGGTCCAATTCTGAGGAAAAAAAAAATACTGTTTTCTCACAAATGCGAGTTTATATCTCACAATTCTGACTATAACATGCAGCTGCCACTTTATATCACACAATACTGACCTTATAACTTGAGTTTATATCATGCAATTTTGAGAAAAATGTCAGATTTGCAAAATGTAAACTTGCAATTACATGAAAAAAGGTCACAATTGCCTTTTTATAGCAATGTTAAAATCAACAATTTAATGCATCCTTGCCAAATTCATTTCATTCAGAAAAAAATCTTAATGACCCCAATTTTTGGAACGTAGTATGTATATGCATGTGATTTTAATTAAAGGTTCTTTATTTCCTCAGGTTCGCTGTCTACTGGTAACGGTGAGTTTGGTGACTGGAACGCCTTTTCTTCCACCAGTCCTCCTGCTGTCACTGCTCAGTCTGCCATCCCAGACCTGTTCAGTGATGCGCCCGCTCCAGCCACCCCCGTGCCCACATCCACCCAACCGCCTTCCGCTGATCTCTTTGACCTGATGACCCCCAACAACAGCAGCCTCAGCGCATCCCAAAGCATGACCTTCAACATGTGCCCACAGAACGCAACCACGCCTCTGTCCAGATCACAGGTAAACGCTAGTTTGGTTTGTCAGCAGGGCTTCCCAGAACAGGAGATTTACCAACCTGTATGCATTTTGCATAGCAGGTGTATGTTTTGACCTTAACAGGCTTTCGCACTGCATAGTTCTAGGAACTAGCCAGGATGGTGGATCCTAGAGAACCAATTTCCCCCTCGGGCCATTTTCCTGGTTGCATTTGCACCAGCAGCAGGAACTCTGAAGTGGCTGACAGCGACTTCTTTATTCAAGTCATTTACAAATGTCATCAACTGGTGAATGGAGGACAGCATGATCAGAGCTGGGTTTTTTTTTTTTTTGTTGGGTCGTGGGTTTCGTGATAATGGAAATGGAATGTTAACACAATTGAAAGAGGATTAAAATCTCACAAAATCTCCTATGACAACTGAGAAAAAAGGCTGAGAAAAAAACGCTTCAGACAACAGATAGCTAAATGCCATTATCGCTGTTTTCCATGTTTGTTGAGTACACATTTTTACATGGCTTTTAAAAAAATGCTGGGTAGCTGGTGTTTTGTATGTGTTTGGCCAATCAGCAAACACTTACGTCACTGATAGTTTTTATAGAACTGTTTTAGACCCTAGTCTGAAGTAGAAACTAATTTAGTTCCTCCAAATGGAGCTCCTACAACGAATTACGTCTCTAGTTCCTGTGGTGCGAGTATGCCGAATAGCGAGAACTTCCGCTAATAGTTCTGTGAACTATGAAAGGGTTCCTTCAGTGCAAAAGCCCTGAAAGTAGTTGCAATTTACAGTGTTGTCAACAAAAGATTTGCACATTGCATATTTTTCCGACACTAGGTGCGTTTCCATTTCAGATTTGCGCAAAACTTTAGTAATATTTTATGAATGTCGATTTAAAAAAGTATTACGAAATGAAGGCGTTTCCATTAACCAATGTTATGTCACTGTAACAATTTTTTCCTCTTGTGGTAAGTGATGGATTTTGGTATGATTATGTATATCGCAGGCACTGCACTAGCCATTATATTTAATTAAAGGAGGCGTAGGTGTGTATCTTTAGAGAAGCAGCGTGGAGAGGAGCTACTGGGATGCTGCTGAAATGTGCTGTGACACGACTGGTATAAGCACATTGACTAATGTGGTCGCGATCAGCTTTAGTGGCCATGTCGGAGCTGTATCGTGCTGCAGACTTGTGCAGTGTAAATTGTCTAAGCATTAATGGGAAGGAAAGCCCCTTATACTTGAGTGACCACGTATGAAGTGTTTCTTGGAGGTTATATTTTCAATTTGCGCAATATGAAGGGTAATGGAAATGCAGCTACTGTATTGTTCAAATAATGAAGTAGCTGGACCTTCTTGTGAAACGACAGATTTCTGGCTGATGACGTATGGTGTACTTCAGTCATTTTTAGGTGAGACACACTACGTAAAGTTTCAAGATTAAGAACCGCATTTAAATTTAGAACAACAGTGTTCCATGTTTTGGACGACTGCTTTAAAGAGGGAATTCATTAAGTGTTGCCATGTTCACGTATTATAAGTGATGCTTTTAAAGCATAAACACGATAAAACGAGACAGGTGTAGGCAGGTGCAGGTTGTGGCTTTTTGGCTTATTTTCAAGATATAGCTTTAGAATTTAAGTTTATGATCTTATTCCTATCACTGTTAATTTTGACAGCAAATTTTGATTTAGTCTTAGCCATAGACTAACAGTAGATTTAATTGGCTAAAATTTAATGGGTTTAGTGTAATGCAATCTAAAATTACAAAATTTATTGTATAGTTTTGATATTAAGATTTTATCATGATAGACAGATTTAACTGCTGTGATATGCAGCATGCCTTTATATTAAAATTAAATTAAACCACTTCTCATAAAAAAAAACAAGAACATGGTCTTTTCAATGAAATACCAGTGCTTATATAGGCTTATTATGCATTCTTTGTAATAACTTTTACCACATTCTTTATTCTTTCAAGCAGACATATTTATTGATATAAATAAATTTAGATGAATCTTGTCAAGAGCAGTGAATGATTTTTCTGTCTTTTTGTTGCTTGATAAACATCTGTGCAACTAAATTAGGCTGCTGTCCCTTTAAAACCGAATGCACGGATGTAATGTACTGATACATGTCCGATATCTTCCCAACTGTTTACGTTCACATAAGACTTAACCGTGACTTTTTTGCGTGAATACTCATCAAAACTGACATTTCAACATCATTTTGTGTGTGTTTCTCCGTTCATGAGACGTGAAAGAGTACTTGTGTGCTGTGTGAGAGGCACTGCTTCTGTGTGTGCACTCAAAAAACGGACCGAAGTGAGCTCTCCTTTGCGTCATCAAATCTATCCATATGTCTGCTCTTCTCTTACTCCCAGATATTGACATTTTTGAACGTTTTATGAGACGTGCAGCAAATGTATGCTAGCCTATGTCCCGCCAGAGAGATCAGTAGGCTGTTACAGTTCAAATGTATACATCTATCTTCCTAACCATGCAGCACATTTGTTCTGAATGAATCTCTTCCCAATACGTCCCTCCCTAACACTTCCAGTTTGTTTTTTTTCATTGACGAAAATGTCAGAGAGAGAGAAGGGGGGCCGGAATCGGGAATGGTCCTCGAGCCGGGATTCGAACTCGGGATGCCCGTAGCGCAACGGCGCCTTAATGTTTAATTATAGACAAATTTCGTCATCATTTTGGTCATTCAAAAGTTTTTGTTTCATTATTCTCGTTTTCGTCTGTAAAAAAATGTTGTTGAGGAAAATTATGACAATATTAGTCAACAAAATTAACATTGGTTCTTATTTGCTTTTTCTATCAAGATCTGATTGCTCCCTGTGACTTCTTGCACTGCACATAAAACCTGAATTTTTCAGGTAATTTAGAGTTAATTTGGTTATAGAATGTGGTTGTTACTCCTGTAAACTACTGAAGTGTGTGAGTACAGAACAGGGTTAAGCACTAAAAGGTACATTTAGGTGCAGAGTAGATGTGTCCTTAGTCTACTTAAACCCGCCCCTCAACTCATGTTTATCTGCTTTCACTTTTGAGTGCAGCGTCCACATATTAAAATCCAATCAATGGCAAATGAATGACTATTATTGTAAATCATCATATTGAATTATAATGTTCAAATTTGTGCTTTAAATTGAGGTTGTTATGGGTTTAATAGAGTACATTCTGTTGTAATTATAAGATAGAATTTACAGTAATTTACTTTTTGCTCTTTCTTTATCAGACAATAGGGGGTCCATTATTGCCTCAGCAGATGGGACTACAGAAGTCAGGCGGGAAGGTAACGATGCCTGCCACCTGGTCAGACCCAAGCGTGAACATCAGCCTGGATTTCCTGTCTGCAGGCCTGAACCCTCCCAAACCCACACAGCCCACACTCAACACCATGATGCAGCAAGGTTAGAAATCCTAAAACCATTTTTTTTTCTACTTTGACAATCATCTCCATGATTGAGATCAGATTGTCTTGAGTCAACAGTCAAAAGCAATTACATTTATATTTTTAAAGGATTAGTCCAGTTTTGTCATCCAAGATGTTCATGTCGTAAATAAATAGTTTTTTGAGAAAAACATTTCAGGATTTTCCTCCATATAATGGAGGAAACCAGGAGGAAACCGACCCAGTCTTTGCAAAATGAACATGCAAAGAAGATCAAACACCCTTAACAAAAAGAGGTAAAACAGCGATATAGGATGATTTTGAAGTTGAGGGAGAACATGAGATGGGAGCTTTTCGACATACCCTAACTGTCATGGACTGGAAAAGAACAGAGTTCAGGCAGAGAAAAACAAGACGAGCGTTTGAGATTCAAAAAGTATAGAAATCGTATTATTTTTATGAAACTAACCGATCGTTTCGCTAGATAAGACCCTTCTTGCTCGACTGGAATCGTTTACAACCACATTTGGGATCGCTTGAAGCCACATTTAAACTGCATTTTGGAAGTTCAAACTCGGGGCACGATAGAAATCCACTATATGGAGAAAAATCCTGAAATGTTTTCCTCAAAAACCATAATTTCTTTACGACTGAATTAAGAAAGACATGAACATCTTGGATGACAAGGGGGTGAGTACATTATCTGTAAATCTTTGTTCTGGAAGTAGACTCCTTTAATTACTATTTTTACTATCTCATTTAGGTGTCCAGCCTCCATTAAACATGGTCACCCAGAATTTCTCCGGAATGACACTGAATGCCCAGCCCTCGGCAGCCACTCCCAGACCAGGAGTGAACCCCATGATGACCAGTGGGACCATGGGCATGGGAATGCCTCCTACTATGGCGACAGGCACCATGGGAATGGGCTCTGTAGGTATCGGAGGAATGCCTGTCAATCAAGGACTCATAGGCATGAACATGATGCCCGCTGGAATCGGCCTGCAAGGTGGCCTCGGCATGCCCAGCATGGGGATCGGCCAGGGCGTGAACCCTGCCGTGGTGCAACCTAAACAAGATGCCTTTGCAAACTTTGGCAACTTTGGGAAATGAAGGCTGATCCACTCCAAGAGGGTTAACGGTCCAAATACACCTTCTTACAGAAAGAAGGAGCTGCATCCAGTAAAATGGACAAAACTGACAAAACTAGCCCTTGTCACGACTCTTCAATCATTTGTCCTTATTCATTAACAGATACAGAGAAAAAAACAACAACACACACATACACAAGAATCTGCTTTTCTTTCATGTGGGGTTGATAATCGAAGGGTGGATTTTTTTTGTAAATGGTGCAAAGCATATGCTTTTAGAGGTAAAAAAGATGACTGTGTGCAGTTTGGTACATTTTTCCACTGTTTCGTAACAGAAACGTCATAGACTTTTTTTTTTCATCACGGCCCATCACGGTTCACCATTCAGATACGACTGATTTCAGAAATTACCTCATAATTTCATTATTCATGCTGTGATTTTAAAGGTTGATTTGTAAATATCTCAGTGTGCAAAAAATAAATTATTTACTCACCTCAGATGGTATAAGATGGAACAATTTACCACAGGTCCTTAATATTTACTCATGTTTTTGGTTTGAATTGTTAGAGTTTGTCAGATCTACAGTCACTCCTATATTCCGTTATCACTCCTGCATCTTTTTTTTTTTTAAACAGACTATGTCTGTAGATATAGTTTGAGTACTTTTGTGTAGCAAGCTGCCTGACTGTAATTTGAAGTGTGCCTGCCTATGAAACGGCCACCTTTTTAATAATACAAATGAGCGTGAAGGTTATTAGCAGTACTTGATGAATCCAGAACTGACTTAGACAGGATGTTTTACATGAAAAGCATCATATGTCCATCTAATGTGAAGATTTTCTGATTTTGAGAAATGTTTGTCATCTGAAGCTGCACAGATAAGTGCTTTGATAGTAGCAGGAGAAGTGTTACACATTTCTAGTAACTACTTGAATTGGTATTTATAATGCCTCATAAGAAGTCATATCCGTTATATCCCTTTCTTGCATGTGTGTCGATTTTACAGTTTCGAGCATTGTTGCGGGTCAGTGTTAAATTTCTGAAATGTCTGTCACGGGATTATATGATGGCAGTGGGAATGGATGAAGGCATTGTGAACCCCAAATGAAGTTTACTTGTCACTTTTTTCTTCTTTTTAAACATTTGGTTTTGTCCATTTTTTCATATGCTGCTTTACAAGGGGCCCTCCATCAGGCACTGAGGCATTATGTTCAAAATGACCAAATCTTTATTTTATTACTATTTAGATTTATTCCATAGTGGTTTAGTTTCTTATTTTAATACTTAACATTATACAGAGAGATCCTGTGCATACATACGTTGTTCTAGACATGGGTGGATCGAGTAAACACTTCTTAGTTTATGCAAATGTAAAGAGAAACATGAAATCGAGCGCCTCTTTCATTCTAGTTTCTTTTCAGATTTCAGTTTTTGATTTTATTGTACTGAGAAACTTTGTTTAACATTAAACGATTTCATCAAAACCTGTCTTTGTGACTTTAATGGTGTCTCTAGTATGCTGTAGTAAGTATTCTTGGTTCTGTCTTTAAACGTAAAACGAAGATGCATGGATAATACCTTACATTGCTTTAAGTAAAAGAGGTGATTTCAATAGTGCCTCTACTGAAGCCACAGTTATCAAATTCTAATAAAAATAACATGATTATGAGCTCTGATTTGACAGTAGAGAATCTGATATTATGACAACTTATCTTAAATATCTCAACATCTCAGGTACTACTTGATATACTTATCAAGATGAGCTGTGCTAACAGAATTTGGCTGCATTCAATTATATCTTGTCCTGTGGCTCCCTCCAGTGTTGAGACCAGTCATAAAGTATATAAAGCTTACTGTATCATGTTTAACATTTATGTCTCTAAAATTAGCAACAAAAAACTTTGCCAAAAAAAAAAACAGTTTCATATAATCTTCTACATGCCTTTACCATTAAAAAAGTAATAACTATCAATCAAAGGACATTTGATTGATAGTTCATACTTTTTAGTAGTAAAAGGCCTTTTAGTATCATTTTTTAAATATCCGTCTTAACGTCTGTGTCTTTCTGCTGTGAAATCTTTACTAATTTTTATAGAGTAAATGTAGGGATAATATTTCATGATCAGATATTTGAAGATTCAACATATACTTGAAGCATGCATCCTTTTTCAGATGATACGTATTGTAACACTTCCCGTGTTACCAGAGAAATTTCTTTGATCTACTAAATTAAAGAAACAACCACCGAGCTAATTCTGTGTGATCCTTGTTTATTCTAGTGTTAAATTCTCTTATTACCCCACCAAAAACTCCAAAAACTTAAACGATTGATTTCAGAAACAACAACAAAAAAAAATGAATAACACACAGTTCAGTGTCTTTGAGGCAGTAAAAAATTAATACTTGCACTTCCCCAAACATTTCAGGCTTAGTCCAGTAAAAAAAAAACATTGAGTACGTTGAAATAAAGTTGATTTGAGGCTTCAGTCCCACTCCTGGCTTTTCCTCCTTTTCCAGCCAGCATACCAAGTTCTTTTGCACTTAAATATTTAGCTGTTATTATGAACACATACCCTTTTTTAAGGGCAGTGAAACAAGCAGCTTGGTGATATTTAAAGATTTTAAGGAGTCCTTTAGATTGAGCTAAAAACACAAGGTTTCTCAATCAGGACTCCGAGAATTTTGGAAGCTAAAGGGAACACAACCACATGTTCCCTCCACCAAACGAATCTACTTCTTCTCCATATCAGCTACCCCTATATCCTGTATACAAGCTCTCTAGAGCACCCTCTAGAGCCCTGTAGAATTACTACAACTGCTCTAATCAAAAATACAATACAAGTAACTTGGGACATGTTACACTTCCCCCCCTTTGTGAAAAATTTGTCACTTACTGTGACAAATTTTAAGATTTTGTACATGATAAGTATCTGTTAGAGTAGGGTCAGAGTTTAGAGCAATTTGATAATTAACTGGCCCCAATTTTTTTACAACCTTGCCTGGGCCTTTCCACCTAGGGGATAGTTTAGCCATATACCCATCATCGGCTTTGGATAAGGTGTGAGATCGCACCCAAACTATGTCTCCAACAGCGAACTCAATCTTTTTTCTCCGTTGATCATAGTACTTTTTTTGTCGGGCTTGTGATCTCTCCATATTGGCTCTTACCAGATCAAACAATTGGGACTGACGGTCTACAGCATCATAGCTAGGTTGATCGGGATCAGGAGGATTTTGCAGTGTTCTCTCCAATGGTCCTATGAGCTTACGACCTAGTGCAATTTCTGCAGGTGAGTATCCTGTGCTCGCGTGCCATGCAGAATTCAGTGCAAACCGAAAGTCACAAATCCATTGGTCCCATGAACGATGATTCTCCTGTACGTAAGAGGCAATCATATTCTTGAGATTACGGTTAACTCGTTCAGTCAAGTTGGTTTGTGGGTGATATGCGGTGGTTAGTTTTTGAGTTACATTCCATTGCTTGCAGACAAGTTTGAGAAGGTTGGAAGTAAACTGTGTTCCTCTGTCTGAAACCAAGAAAGCAGGAGTACCCCATCGTGTGAAGATCTCCTCTACTAGGATCTTTGCAATTGTTGGTGCTTTTGCAGAGCGAAGTGGAAATAACTCCACCCATTTGGAGAAATAGTCCACGACGACCATCAGATACTCATGTTGTTTGGTGCTGCGAGGAAAAGGTCCCATCAGATCAACTCCCAACATATATCCGGGCTCAACAATGGTAGTATTCTGCAATAGACCAGCAGGTTTAGAGGTGGTAGGTTTGTGTTGCTGACATACCAAACCCTCTCTACAATATCTCCATACATCCTTCCTTATCTCAGGCCAGAAAGAGAAATCCAACAATCTTATTAAAGTTTTAAAACTTCCAAGGTGACCGCTCAATGGATTGTCGGGTGCATATCTTAAAAACGAGTCTCTAAAAACAGCAGGAACAACAACTTGCAGCTTCTGACCTTTCTTACCGTCAGGAACACTTCTAAACAACACATCATTTTTTTCAATAAAATGTGTTCTCAAAGTGTCATCTTTGATTTGTTGCTTGCTCTTCACCACCAGTTCCTGGATTTCAGCATCAACTTTCTGAGCTAGTGCAAGCTGAGCCAGATCCACTGGAAGATCATTGGTGATGGTGGATGAGTGAATCGCTGTGGTTACCATAATTAAGTTTGTCTCTGATTGATGTTTTCTTGACAGGGCATCTGGTACAATATTGCATAGACCTTTCCTGTAACGAACAACAAAATTGAACCCTTGCAATCGAATCGTCCATCTCTCCAATCTTGAGGAAGGTTTTGGATGATTAAAAGCCCACGTAAGTGCTGCATGGTCAGTTAAAACTTCAAAACATCTACCTTCCAAATAGTGCCTCCATCTTTCCACGGCCCATACCACAGCTAAACACTCCTTTTCTGAAGCCGAGTAAGCTTGTTCGGCTCCTCTCAACAGACGGGATGCAAAGGCTATGACCCGTTCTTGACCATCAAACTCTTGGGTCAATACCGCTCCTAGACCAGTGTCACTTGCATCTGTTTGAACTTTGAAATCCAGTGTGAAGTCTGGTACTGCTAGAATTGGAGCTTTGGTAAGATCATCTTTGATCTCCTCAAACGCTCTCTGACAGTCCTCTGTCCAGTTCCATTTTGTACCTTTTTTCTTCAATGCATGTAATGGTGCCGCTTTGGAAGAGAAGTCTTTAATGAATCGGTGATACCAACCAGCCATCCCCAGAAATCTCTGGACTTCTTTAACTGAAGTTGGAACGGGAAAATTTTCCACTGCATTCACCTTTTCAGGGTCAGTTTTAACGCCTTCAGCAGATACAATGTGTCCTAGAAATGTCAAAGAAGGTTGGATGAAATTGCACTTCTTTAAGTTGAGAGAGAGTCCAGCATCATGCAAACAAGTAAAGACTTCTTGCAAATGACTCAGATGAGTGGAGATGTCTGGTGAATAAACCACAATATCGTCAATGTACACCATGCAGAACTGATTCTTATGCTTCCTAAGAACATGTTCCATCAAACGTTGAAAAGATGCTGCAGCGTTTCTAAGCCCGAAGGGTAGACATAAAAATTCGTATAGACCTGATGAAGTGACAAATGCAGTTTTTTCAACACTTGCAGAGTCCATCTCAAGTTGCCAGTAGCCAGATTTTAGATCCAGTGTGCTAAAACCCTTGGCTCCCTGCATGGTTTCTAAAATGTCCACAATTTGAGGCATAGGGTAAGCATCTAAATGCGTTTTGGCATTCAGGCCACGATAGTCAACACACATTCTAGAAGTGCCGTCTTTCTTCCCTACTACAACAACAGGCGATGCCCATGGGGAAATGGATGGACGAATGATCTGTTTTTCCAACAACTCCTTAACTTGTCCTTCTATAAACTCATTCTTAGTAGCTGACACACGATATGGCTTTTTCCTTACTGGGTGTTCATCTGTAGTGATGATCTTGTGTTTCACCAGTGAGGTACGGCCTAAATTCTGTGTGCATACCTTGGGCCACTCCAACAGGAGATTTTGCAGCTGTGCTTTTACATCAGGCGAGGTCTCAGCCTTCTGAGCTACCTGGTGAATCAGTTTAGCATCTGCATCATCACACGGGAGGTTTTCCTCTAGAGGTAGTGCAAGAAAAAAGTGATTACTGGGTTGTGCCACGTGAAAGTAAAAAGGAATGGTTGGGGCTGTGTCTACATCTGGAAAATAGAATTGATCAGAATTAAAATCCATTACCATTCGTGACAGTTTTAAAAAATCCAGTCCCAAAATAACCGGTACTGCCAGGTCACCATCCTTGAGTACATAGAACTGTACTTCAAACGTCTTCCCTTGAACCTCACAGCTCTCTCTCACTTTACCAACAGCTTTTTGTCGATGTCCATTGGCAAGCATGAAAGTCTGTGTACTGGGAGGCAAACATTTAGCTTGAGGTTTCAACATCTTCCATACCTTTTCTTGTATCAAGGAGTAAGTGCTCCCGGTGTCAATCACTGCATTGATGAAGTTATGGTTAATGGTAATGGACGTTTGAAGTGAACTGATATTATCTGTTCGGTCTACCATCATAAGGTGAGTTTTCAGGTCTGGTTTTTCAGAGGTTACTCTTTTCTTCTGATTTTCACCACTTACTTGTGTCCAGTACCTCTTGCTCTCTACCCAATCTTTCTCCACTTGTGTCCCCAAACGAACAACATCATCCACAGTTTTAGCTGTTCCTCTGAGAAGTGATGCTAAACGTGGGTTGCAGTTCCTAAGAATGGCCTTCACTATCTCACCTTCAGTCATCTCAGGTTTGCTTCGGAGGCAAATGGCTCGATAATTAAAAGCGAAGTCTCTGACGCTTTCATTCGGACCTTGTTTGCGACTTGCCAGTTTCTGAGCAATGACTTCTTGGCCGTCTTCATTTAAGAAGGAGAATAAAAACTTCTGCTTGAAAGTTCTCCAGTCAGTAATGTTAGCTCTCTCTGCTCTCCACCAGTCCTTTCCTGTTCCTTTTAAAACAACTGAGAGTGAAGCCAAGAGTTCTTCACTAGTTAAAGGACGAAGATCAAGATATTCTTCCACCCTCTCTATAAAAGTAACAGCATCTTCAGGATCTGAGTTATCAAAGGTAGGAAACTCTAGCTTTACTGGAGGATTGTATTGGGTTACAGAGGATTGTGATAGAGCAGTAGACTGACTTTGGTGACTGTTTGTGACTTGTCTTACCGGAGTTTGATAGTTTACTGACTTTCTGGGTAACTCACCAGAGACTGGTGTAGAGACGGTTGGTTGAAAAGCTCTCATTCGCTCCTCAATTTGCTTATCTCTGCGTTTCAAACAATCAACGATGGTTTTTCCCATGTCATCCATCTTGCTTTGGGTCCACTCCTTTAATCTATCAGTTTCTCTTTGCAACTTATAAAAAACTTTATCTTCAAGAGATTTTAGCATTAACTTGACTTGTGTCTCATTAACTAGCTCACTTACTTGATGTTCAAGGTTGGCTAGGTGCTCTTCAATGCTGGTGAGACGTGACTGGTTGCCATCAACTCCATACATGTGGTGACTATGCTCATTGAAATCAAGAGGTGGTGGTGGTGGTAGGTCCTCAGTAACAGTTACTTCTTTTTCATCATCTGAATCAATGTAAAGTTCATTAAAGGTATCAATGATTTCATGAACAGGTTCTCTTCTCTGAGTGAAAGCTTTAGAAGAAAAATCCTGATCAGGTGCGATCTCATCACCCTCCATTTTTGTGGGTTTTTAACAAAGGCTAAGTATAACACTTTAAAGATCAAAGATTCACACAGAATACTTTTTCAGCTCTGATAATTTGGTGGTTGTCCCTGTTCGGGCGCCATCTGTAACACTTCCCGTGTTACCAGAGAAATTTCTTTGATCTACTAAATTAAAGAAACAACCACCGAGCTAATTCTGTGTGATCCTTGTTTATTCTAGTGTTAAATTCTCTTATTACCCCACCAAAAACTCCAAAAACTTAAACGATTGATTTCAGAAACAACAACAGAAAAAATGAATAACACACAGTTCAGTGTCTTTGAGGCAGTAAAAAATTAATACTTGCACTTCCCCAAACATTTCAGGCTTAGTCCAGTAAAAAAAAACATTGAGTACGTTGAAATAAAGTTGATTTGAGGCTTCAGTCCCACTCCTGGCTTTTCCTCCTTTTCCAGCCAGCATACCAAGTTCTTTTGCACTTAAATATTTAGCTGTTATTATGAACACATACCCTTTTTTAAGGGCAGTGAAACAAGCAGCTTGGTGATATTTAAAGATTTTAAGGAGTCCTTTAGATTGAGCTAAAAACACAAGGTTTCTCAATCAGGACTCCGAGAATTTTGGAAGCTAAAGGGAACACAACCACATGTTCCCTCCACCAAACGAATCTACTTCTTCTCCATATCAGCTACCCCTATATCCTGTATACAAGCTCTCTAGAGCACCCTCTAGAGCCCTGTAGAATTACTACAACTGCTCTAATCAAAAATACAATACAAGTAACTTGGGACATGTTACAGTATGATCAGGCTTTCTTAAATCTCTCAGTCATCACCAGTGTTGGGAAGGTTACTTTGGAAATGTAATAGGTTACAGATTACAAGTTACTTGATTTAAAATGTAATAAGTAGTGTAACTTTTCAATTACTTTATTAAAGTAATGTAACATATTACTTTTAATTACTTTTTGATTACTTTTCTAAATTTCTAATTTTTTCAACTGTTAATCATTTTGAAACATTTAAACCAGGCAGAGTTAACCTTACAGTAGCACTCAACACTGATTACTGTCAGACTTTCAAAATCCTTTATCACTTGAATTAAGATTATAATAAGTAAGGGATAACATACATCTTTATTTTGCGATAACAACTGGCTGAATGTACATTATCTCACTTATTACACAGCTGCTTGATAGATTATTTAGATGTTTCGTGTCAAAATTATTAGACACGAAACACTGATCTGAGTTGAAATATTTGAACGCAAAGCTTCCATGAAGAAATCAGTTGCTAGCAAATGGCAAGTTCAAACTAGACATTTTAGGGATACAGTGCAGTCATACCAGTTTTCTTACACAACATTTCACCACATAAATAATTAAGTAGTAGTACTAGTTTGTTAGTTATCTTATAATCCATTACAATGTACAAAAGGCAGCAGCTGCGTTTGTATGAAACAATAGAGCAAGTCCACGATACCAGGATGACAGAATTAAGAAATTGTCCACATAATATTGAATTAAGCTTTAATATTTTATTAGCTAACCAAACGCAAAGCTTCCGCCAAGAAAAATTATCAAGCATATAGCACTGACTTTTTTTTTTACTTATATTTTTGGGCTTTTTATGCCTTTTATTGTGATAGGACAGTAGAGAGATGACAGGAAAGAGCTGGGAGGAGAGAGGGGAGCGGGATCGGCAAAGGACCTCGAGACGGGAATCGAACTCGGGTCACCGTGAGCGCAGTTGTGCTATATGTCATAACAAGATCATAATATAAATAACATCATAACAAGAAATAGCTATGATACTGGGTTTGAAATCAAATGTTTGCATAGTTATGACAGAAAACACTAGCATCTAACAATGCCTTGGAAAAAACAATCTTAAAAAATAAAGTTTATGCATAAACCCAAATAGGAAATAAAACAGTTATCGAATAAGCATGTGTCCTGTTTTGTGTCCTAAACTCCTGAAACATTGGTGTCTCATTTTAGAGCAGTTAATGCAATCTAAAAGAAGTCAATTAAATCTGTAAGTGGGGGTGGGTGTGTGAAAAAATTCAGATGTAATCCCCTTTGTAATCACTGGCATTTTTCAAAAGTAACTGTAATTTAATTACATATTTTTTCTCAGTAACTGTAACTAATTACAATTACATTTATTTTCTAATTAAATTACGTAATTCCGTTACATGTAACTAGTTACTCCCCAACACTGGTCATCACTGTATTTCATTGCATTATATGTTTTGCCTCCCATGATTAAAGTTCATCTTATGACAGTTATTGGGATTGTAGAGCGACAGCTGATATGCATTTTATGTAAGTAGTCTGTTATACTGTTATGAAAATCTAACTAATTTACATTGAAAGCTATCAGAAGTTCCTTACTATTATTTCAACTGTCAGGCTTTAGACAGTCAAGGGGGCAAACCTGACTTGACCCTAAATGTAAGGCTCATAAAACACTACATGTTTTATAATTTATATTTTATTAATATAAAATATTAACATATCTGTGAAAATAATTATTTCAGACACTTATACACTTTTTAAACTTATATAGATTAATTAAATAAAAAAAAATAATATAAAATGCGTTATTTCCTCTAATATTTTTATTATTTTATATAACACTATTCATTTTGATTGGCAAAAGTGTCCCAATTTACCTGAATTCACCCTATACATTAAAGGTGAATATTATTTATAAAAGCTACGAAAACACTGAAATATTTGCATGTTAGTGCGAGTACCTATTTAATTATCATCAACTTTCTAAATATACATTAAGTGAAAAAGGCAGAGTTTTAAAATAAATATTTAGCAAAATATTAATGTTCAACACAATTTACCACAAGAAAACCATTTTATTTGTTTATCACTTCTTTATGATGAATTTACGTTTTATTAAAAGTACTCTTTACTATATTGCGTGGTCACGTGCTTTTTGTTAGCGGTTGTTTGTTTTTGTTTTCTTAAAGGACGCTGGAGCTTGCATTGTCATTTTTTAACATTCCACAACCATTACTGTTGAGTTACGACATACTGACAAGCGAATGGATAACCATCCTAAAATGAGAGCTAAGACGAGATTCAGAAACGGTGAAAAAGGCTCAACAACTGATGAACAGGTACCAAAATGTGTCAAAACAGAAGAAAATTGTGTTTTGAAGAAAACAACCTGTGCTGTCAAAGCTCAACGAGTCAGACAACCAACTCAAGTTAACAGCTTGACAACTCACAGACAAGATCATCCACAACATGAAGATTTGCACTCGATCAACAACTCATTAACAGGAGATCTTGGGATTGAACAGGACGACGCTGATTGGATTATGTTTCCAGTTTATCCCTCATTTCAAACTTCTGTGAGCAACAGTGATAACGCGCTTTCCTCTTTTAATGCAATTTCTCACGGTTTCTCAGTTAAACACACCCCACAGTCATTTAATTGGAATTTGTCCGGTGAGGAGCCTTTCCAAAATATAAACCATCAGCCAATCAGCATGGACTATTTTCCAATATTAAACCATCAGTCAATCAGTGAGGCTTCTTTCCCGATAGTAACCGATCAGCCAATCAGCGCGGCGTCTGTGATAAACCGTGAGCCAATCAGCGAGGCATCGGTGCAGATCAATACCCAAGGACTGAACTTCACTCAGTCGCCTTCTGGAGCAGGTAGTTGAAGGTTTTCAGTTCTGGAGAAAAATTGTAAAAAAATAATAATAATAATAATAAAAAACAACAACGCTATGCTCCTCTTTTACATTTCAAAATATTTTAAGTATTAATTTTAAAGTCTAATAACTTTTAAGATAAATGGTATATTTGCATATTGTTAAACGTTTTAATGTTCATTAGACCAAAATAGTAAAGATACACTACCAGTCAAAAGTTTTTGAACAGTAAGATCAGATAATTCTCCTCACCAAGCCTGCATTTATTTGATCTAAAATACAGCAAAAACAAAAATATTGTGAAATATTTTTACTTTTTAAAATAACTGCTCTCTATTTGGATATATTTTAAAATGTAATTTATTCCTGTGATCACAGCCACATTTTCAGCATCATTACTCCAGTCTTCAGTGTCACGTGATCCTTCAGAAATCATTCTAATATGCTGATTTGCTGTTCAAGAAACATTTCTTATTCTTATTATTATCAATATTTACATTTTTTTTCAGGATTCTTTGGTGAACAGAAAGATCCAAAGATAAGCATTTATCTGAAATAAAAAGCTTTTGTAACATTATACACTATACCATTCAAAGTATTTTATTTATTTATTTATTTATTTATTTAGGGAACAAAATAGTAGAAATTAATACTTTTATTTTGCAAGGATGCTTTAAATTGATCAAAAGTGATGATAAAGACATTTATAATGTTACAAAAGATTTCTATGTCAGATAAATGTTGTTCCTCTGAACATTCTATTCATCAAAGAAACCTGAAAAAAATCTGCTCAGCTGTTTTATGTAATAAATATTTTTTTAGAAGCAAATCAGAATATTAGAATGATTCCTGAAGGATCATGTGACTGGAGTCTCAGGAATAAATTACATTTAAAAAAAATCTAATAGAAAACAGGTATTTTAAATAGTAAAAAAAAAAAAAAAAAAACTTGGTGAGGAGAAGAGACTTCTTTAAAAAAAAACATTAAAAATCTTACTGTTCAAAAACTTTTGACTGATAGTGTAGCTTTAGAGCGAAAAGCAAAATGATTGATTCAGGGACATCACTTCCATAAGTTTACATAGTAAGTATGTGCATGAAGATACGGCATTTAACTTGAATTGTCTTTGTGAGCAGAAAGTGAGGTGGCAAGATCTCGGAACAAAAAAAATTCTATCAAAAAGCCCATGAATGCCTACTTCTTATGGTCAAAGATCCATCGACCCATCTTGTCTAAGGCCAACCCCAAGGCCAGCAACTGTGCCATCAGTGTTCAGCTGGGGATAGAATGGAACAAACTGTCTGAAGAGCAGAAGAAGCCATATTATGAAGAATCACACCGAATTATGGCACAACACATGGAGAAGTACCCAGGTAAGCTATGGAGAAATATTCAAAGACATTAAAGGGCAAATGTAGAACATCAAAATCTCGAAAGTCGAAAGGTAGTAGCCACTTTTTTCCAAAGCATCTTATTCTTATTTTTCTGCATCAGATTGGGACTGTCAGCCACGCAAGGTAATAAAGAAGCGTTCAGAAGCATCCAGAAGGTCACCGGTCATCCCTGTGACCCAAATCTCCTCACCTTTCACTCTGACGTGGGCACAGAGATCTAACCCTTACCCAGAGTCCCTAACATCAGTGGGAAACATCACAGGGCAGAGCAGTCTAAATTCTCCAGGTTTTGCTACTTATTTATATACATTGTGCTTTGAATATTCCAGGTTCATCACAAATTAATCTCGACCACATTTGTGGTGTAACGTTGATTACCACCAACAAAAAAAAAATTGATTCATCCTGAACTTTCTTTTAAAAAAGTCAAATATGATGTTAGGTGAGACGGTTGAGTTGGTGAGTTGAATTCATTGTTTAATGTCAGTTAATATCCTGGATTGGGTGGTTAAACATGATATGAAGCTAAATTACTATTCAGCCTAAAATCATTACAATGCTTTTGTTAGCCAACATGAACCAGGCCATGGAGATGCAACACAGTGTCATCAACACAGATCAACATCTTCTCTCTGCTCCTCACTGTATCCTGTCTGCAAACCTCCACATGACTGGACTGCAGTTCTACCCACCAGAGTGAGCTTTGAAAACCTCTTCCTATTATTGCACTGGATTTGTAATGTGAATACAAATTCACAAATGAACATTTTATAGTAGAAAAGATTTGTAATGGCTCATTTTTCATATGCTGGAAACACAATTTTATTTTTCCCCACAGATCCATTCCATGCTCAAGCTGTTCTAGCCATTTTACTGACATCATGAGCCACTATGACGATCTGAGGCATGAGGTGTCTGTCTTGAACTGTGAATATTCCCTTTATGATAATAATTAGAAGGAAAGTCTTTTCTTTATCTCTGGATGTCTGGGTTCCTGTTTGTTCCCTTGACAGGATTGCACTGGAGTGTGTTACCATTGTGATATTTATTAGGAATTCATTTACAACCACAATAGCTTTTGAGATTGTATTACAGAATAAAAATGTTTTGAATTTCTTATAGCTTGCCTTCTTGTCTTAAAGAGTGTGTGCATGTTCATAAACAATGGAAAGGAATTAAACAGATATGAATCAGATCAGGCTCTGAATTCTGATTGGATGAGGCATGTTGGCAGCCAGCATTCTCATTTCTTTTGATCAACAAATTTCCAAGATTTGTTTTAGTCTTGTCATTTCTAGTGCAAAATAAATATACTAAAAATGCATTTGAAATACTTTTATTTCATGCGAAATATACTACAAATACATTTACATATTTATGTACTAAATAAAATACCCTGCAATTGTACTTTAAGCATACTAAACTGGTACTTAAAGTCTGCTAAACTGGAACAACTAAGTTTGTCTTTAATGCATTTTAATTTTGCAGAAGTAGTGCTAAAGTTTAACTGAAGATATACTGAAGTATATTTAATTGTGCTGAAGTGTAACTATTGTAAGTATAACTCAGGTACACAATAAATATCTTGCATTTAAAGACCATCCTCATCAATAGTGATATTAAAGCATATTTTAGGCTTAATTTTAAGAAATGT
The DNA here is from genome assembly GCA_012976165.1 of Labeo catla. Lineage (NCBI taxonomy): Eukaryota > Metazoa > Chordata > Actinopteri > Cypriniformes > Cyprinidae > Labeo > Labeo catla. The sequence continues at coordinate 677,343 of VONZ01000206.1, read as the reverse complement.
GCATTGTACACAAGTACTGTAGTATAAATAAAGTTTAAATAAATTTTTTATATCAGTAAGTCTTGAGCGATAAGTTAGTAAATATATTAATAGATTTGAACTATACTTGAAATAAATGTATTTTAAATATATATATATATATATATATATATATTACTATGGATGTCATTATTGAGTAATTATTGAATAAGATTTTTTTTAATACAAAGCATAAAAATTCATTTTGACTTTAGAAATGTCCATGACTTTTTAGGATTATATTATACTTATATAATGTATTTAATATTAAAATACGAAGTTCGAAGTTCGTTTATTTACCTAGGAGACAGTGGTGTCAGTAAACAGTGCTTGAGATGAAGTATGACAAAAAAAGCAAGTTGAATATTACTTTTGAACATAATATTTGTATTTGTGTGTTATTTACAATCAAAGTGCAATATTATTTAATTGTGTGCATTTGTAAAATCCCTTTGTAAAAATTTAAATCCCAGATATCAAAATGTGTAAAATGTCTTAAAAAAATGTTTCTTAAAAAAAAAAAAAAAAATGTAGCCAGAGGTTCAAGGATGGCCAAACAATACATAGCAATTATTAAAATTCAAAAGATTGAGGGAAAGAAAAAATAAATAAATACATGAAATAATTAAATAATTAATAAATGATTGAGGAAGCATAACAGTAAACAACATTTCCTGCTAAACATAAATTATCAAATACAAATTATACAAAAAACACCAAAAATTCAGCATACATTCAAAGTTTTAGTTGCCTTTTTGTTACAGGAGGTAGATTAAAAGATAAAAAAAAAAAAATTTTTTTTTGAATGATCAGTAAATCCAGTCCATGACGTAAAAGGAAAGTGCGAGGAAGTGCTTCACCAACAGGAAGTTTAGCTGAAGTGTGTTTAGTTTCTGGAGCGATGGCGGAGAACATAGAAGGAGAGAGTGCTGGACTCGGGGAGAACAGGTCAGATAACACAAACAGGACTTAGTACGACAACGCTAGATGTAGATTCACGCATAAATCAGTGCTAGTGTTTATCTTGGTTTTGTAGCGAGCCTGTGTTTTAGTGTGAGTGGCGGAAAGTCCGCTTGCGCAGTTTAGCGCAGTTAGCATGTTTGCTAGCTTCGTAAACGTTCACTCTTTGTTTATTTTTCTGCTTAAATAGTTCACGCGTGATCAGAAACGCATGGAAGCAAAACTGTAGGCTTCACAACAAAATACTAATCATTAAAATGTTAATACTTCCTGTTAGCAACTAATGGATGTTAGCTGACGTGTTAGCTATGCAAGGGTTTGCTTGCTAACTTTAGACCACTTGGTTGTTTACGATGAATCATTTATGTTTTTTGGTTTAGTTTGCCTTTAAACAGCTTAAATAAGTACTGAATTGAAAAAAGAAAACCGTAGAGATTGTTAAATAGTCACATCGCTGCGAAAACTAATACTGAAATGTCTAATGTACATAAAGGTTAGGCAGTATTGAATACACGTGTGATTTAAGCATGCATTGTTTTTTGTTAAATCGTTTGAGTGATTCAGTAAAACGTTTGTTGTTTGATTGTCACGTGATGTCCTAATATGTTGGGATTGTGACGTCATCATTTAGCAGGTTCGGAGCAAAGCTGTCAGATGTTGAACTTGATCTGACTAAGGAAGGCATCCATTCTCGGATATAGCAGGTGTGATTTGTACACAGCATTTGTAAGCTGGATATTGTAACGTTGTAGCAAAATGGAAAAATCCTTTGATTGGTCATCAAGCGAGGTTAACATTCAACACAGAGGCCACAGTTGGTCATTGCTTCTAAATAATTTGCACCCACATGTAAACAAACAAGTGTTGTATGAAGTATTCGACCCATTCGGACCCGTCTGTTCTCTGCGAGTGTTCAGAGATAGAAATGACTTTTGTCATGGGTATGCTTTTGTTACTTTTGAACGTCACATTGATGCAAAAAATGCTCTAAAGGCTCTAAATTTTTCAGAGCTCTTGGGCAAACGACCAATGTGTGTCATGTGGGCCGATCACTTTACGTTTGAGGTCCTAGCTAGACACACTGACATTCCTGATTTATGTGAAGCCATCTCATACTTTGGGGAAATCCTGCGGTGCACAGTGCACGAAAAGGACAGCTCTATCATGGGAGAAATAGAACAACGGACTGATGACCCCAAGGAGGGCAGCTCTCATGCACCGAGGTCATTGCTTGCAAGTAACTTGCAGCCATATGTAAACGAACAGGAGCTGCAAGAAGCATTCATCCCTTTCGGTCCTATCTCTACTGTGCACGTGTGCAGAGATAAATTAACCAAGCTTTCTTGTGGATTTGTTTTTTTTTTACCTTCGAACATCGGTGTGATGCAGAAAGTGCTCTAGAGGCTCTGAATTTTTCTGAGCTCTTGGGCAAAACTGTGTGTATCTCGTGGGCTTGAAGTGGCCGGGCCAGATGCCCCTTGTGGCACCGACACTGTATTAATGACATAAAGAGAAACTGAAGAAATAGATGTATCAAATTGTGGTGCTGAAACTGCATTAATGACGAAACCAGAAACAGATGAAATAGACGTACTCGTATTAAAAATCAAGAGCTGGTCACACAGCAGAAAAATGCCCTCTTAACCCAAAGATATCAAGAAAAGAAAAAATAAATAAATGCCCACTTAACTCAAAGATATTAAGTAATAAATTCTGTGCCCCAACCTCCCAAAAAAGATAAAATAAATAATAATAATAATAATAACAATAATAATAAATTATTTTTGTGTGCAACTATTCTTTCTGTGCATTAGTGTGAACAGAGCCTAGATCTGTCATTGTTTGTGATGTCATTATGAAGACTTATAATGTTAAAAAAAAAAAAAAATGAAAAATCACTGCATTTGATATAAATCTGTGTATCATTCATTATTATTATTTTGTGTGTATATATATATATATAATACTGAGCAAACATGAAGAACAAACATGAGAAATATTTAATGATATTTGCAATATGCCTCACACACACACACACACACACACACACTAGTGCCACATTTAGTGCAACCAGTGTCTGAAATACAAAATAAAAAGTAAATAAAAAAATAAATAAAGGAAGCATTCACCTCACAATAATTTTTAAAAAGTAGATAATACTGAATTGTTATTATTAGCTATCATTTCAAGAGCTCAGGGTTTAGTGTAGGTTTTATCTCTTCATTTTACATGGTGCTATTTGCAGTTTAAAAGGATGAAGATGTGGGATGAATGAGGAAATAAAGAAAGTGGCAAATAAGATCATTTGATTTGTATGTTTTGTGTTGAGTCTGTAGAGAAAAAAACAAAAAACTTTTCAATTGATTCCTGTTGGAACCCAGTTTTTTTTTTTTTACTGACTGATTTGTCTGTGTGTTTTGAAACTATATTTAGTTATTGACTGCATGCAGTTGTTTTCCTTTATTAATAGTTTTATTTTGTTTAGCATTTTGAAAAGTACTTTCAAAAAATGGTAACATTTTCCAGAAAGCAAGTCACTGGTAAATGAAATGTATATAAACATTATGAACACTATAAATATTATAGTGGCATTAATTATAAACAAAACCTTCAGAACTTTTATTTTTTTTTAAAAGATCCATACCTATAAACTAATTTGTGTGCGCTGTGCCAATGTTGTGCATGCTTGGTGATAAATGAATTATATAAGAAACAGAAGTCTTAGCATGTTAACGTAATAAAAAAGTTGTGTTCTGGAAAATACAGTTTATTATTTTTGTTTTTTTAAAATATAAAATTAAATATTTATAGGTTAAGAGTTGAAAGGTTAAAAAAAAAAAGTTCAATCGTTTTTTGTTTTTTTTTAATTGCAAAAGTGCTATCAAGAATTCTTGCATTTCACTAGTAAGACTACTAAAGCTTTCTTCAACACTAGCCTAAGTGTGTACTGATTCAAAAAAATTGTTGCAATTTTAACCATAATCAAATTGAATCATGAGGCCAGTAATGCACACCTCTATTTTCAGCACACCAAATTAAAAACAGAATTTTCCAAATCATTTAATGGCTTTAATAAAAACAGTTACTACATCATGAACAAGTACGTATAGAACTTTAACCAAGGGTCTAAAGAGAATCTGTCTCAACCCTGTTGATGATTTCTTTTTTTTTCCTGAAGTAAACTGTCAGCAGACAGTAAAATTAAGCTGCCTCATTTTGGCTTACATGTTGGCTAATATTTAGGGCCCTATGAAATCTTTTATTTTTTCCCATTTTTTTTTTTTTTTTTTTTGTTCCCAAAATTACATTTTAATTTTTCTGGATTCTGTTTTTTTCTGTTTTAATTTTTCTTGACTCCTTTTTATTACATTTTATGAATCAGAAAGCATGTCTAATGAATTAAAATCATGAAACTTGTACATTTTCACATCAGTTTATTAAAAGTTTAACAAAAACGACATGTTTAGGGCCCTATGAAATGTTTTATTCTCACCATATGTTTTATTGTTATTAAATTCTGTGTTTTAGCAAGTCTAATTATTTGAATGCATACTTAATTTATTCAAATTTATTCTTAAAATAGCCTTATGAAATGTTTTTTTTCTCCCTCAGAAATTCTGTGCTGTGTATTTTAAATTTTCTGGTTATCAAATGAAAGCTTAAAACATTAATTTCATTTATCTTTTAGTTATTTAAAATTAAGGAAACTGTATTTTTTAAAATTTACTATTAAAATTAAAACGTGGAATAAATGTTGTGGAATAAATGTTGTGTAATTATACCCTGAAAAAATTATGTTTGTTAATTTTAGTGGTAGTAGTAGTAGGTAAATTCTACTGAACAATAGTAATATACTTCTGGCACAGTGTCTTCAAGTTAAACCAGATCTTTTTTTTTCATGGGTTGTCGTAAATACCTTTACAGTTCTGTGTGTATCTGATATGACGCTAAGTGAGATGTTGTTCATTTATTTATGTCCTTGTTTAGTGAGACGACAGATGCTGAAGTCACCGCAAGTGTAACGCATACTTCAGTCTGTGTGTAGTAAACAAAATCGCACGTATGCGTCATTTTTTTTTTTTTAACACAAAGACACACAGACATGCAGGAATCATATTTAAATGGTATTTTTGTGGCTTAATATTTACAAATATTAGAACATATTGTAGTTTGATTTTAAGTGTAATGGCCTACTTTTGATTAATTCATCCAAACTTTTCAAATTCCATGAGATTTCACGTTTTTCAGTGAATTCCGTTTTTATGACTGGATTCCTTGATTCCGTCTGCGTTTTCTGCATCACAGAAATCATAGGGCCCTAGCTAATGTGCCAACAGTCCCAGGTTCTTAGTCATTGGTCTTGTAGCTTATGGTGAAAACTAAGTTGAGGTTTTGCATACCAAGAATATTTGTAATTACTGATTTTTGCTATTTATTTTCCCACAGGATGGTGTTACAGCAGGCGTTACGTTTTCATAGCCCTGCTCCACCACCTACCACAGTGTTAAGAGGACCTCCTCCATTACTACGACCCCCACCTCCGCCCTTCGGCATGATGAGAGGACCCCCACCACCCCCTAGACCCCCTTTTGGTAGACCACCATTTGACACCAATATGCCACCTATACCTCCACCCGGAGCTTTGCCCCCACCCATTGGACCCCCACACTTGCAGGTAGGTGCTATTACAAAAATATACAAAAGTAAGCACAAATGTGCACCTAAACTATAAGAGATTGATTGAAAGTACTTTAAGATGTGCAAATATCAAAATATCTGTTGCGTTTTTCACAGAGGCCACCGTTCATGCCTCCACCAATGGGTAACATGCCTCCTCCTCCTGGTATGATCTTTCCACCTGGAATGCCTCCATCGCCAGGAACTGGAGCAGTTTCAAACTTGACTAGTGATGAAATCTGGGTAGAGAACACCACACCAGAAGGAAAGGTATATAACTGTCTTTTAAATTAAAATAAATAGAACTGCATCTTACAGTTGCACAGTTAATAGTTAAAAGAATGTGATTTCGTTTCAGTCACCCACCAGGGTTGGAAATTTACAAGGGCTGTTTGGCAAAAATGCCACCAGAATCAACAAAAATGGCCCATAAATTCAACCCAAAGGGGCATAAAAATGCCCCTGTGCTATTAAACAAAGAACTGTGTCTGTCGCAATTAAAATGAAATGTGAAAATGAATGCTGGCTCAACATCGTGATCTTTGTCAGCCATCTGCAATTGACGATGACATTACATTGGATTTTTAAAACCTTTCCACCACACTCTTTCAGGTATATTACTACAACGCCCGGACGCGTGAGTCGGCCTGGACCAAACCAGAGGGAGTAAAGATCATCCAGCAGTCAGAGCTCAATCCTTTAATGGCAGCTCAATCTGGAGGGGCTGCAGCAGCTCCTAATAGCACTGCCTCTACTGCAGCCAGCACAGCTACTACGATTGTGCCTGACCCGGTCTCCACTCAAAGCCTGTCCCCCACACACACCCTCAGCACCAGCCCTGACCCCAGCACCAGTCCAGTCCCCACTGCCTCCCAACCCTCTACCAGTGAGTATTACACACAGAGAAGGCAGTATTTGTAAAACTGAGAGTACTCCTGACCAATATGATAAATCTACAATGTTTTGTCTTCATATTACACACTAATGCTTCCCTTTGCTATATTCTTCCTGTAGCATCTGTTGTTTCTGAGATGCCTCCAGTTGCATCTACACCACCTGTTAGTGTAGGAGTGACCCCTGTTGCAGTGGTCAGTGTTCCTACAGTAACTGCTACAGTCACTGCAGTGCAGACAATGCCGCTGCTGCATCAAAGTCTCCCACCTGGCCTGCCCGTGGCCCAGCCGGCCACTGCAATCCCAGCATTTCCCCCCATCATGGTACCTCCATTCAGAGTGCCTTTATCTGGCATGCACATCCCACTACCTGGTACGTAGAAATACAATTCATTCTAAAAGTAGGCTGTCTTGCCTTTTTAGTTTAGCTAAACAATCCGGCAAATATGCAGTATATCCTCTATTAAATGTATACTTGAATAACTCAACCAGTAGATGGCGCCCTCTTCTTACAAAGTGATGTGAACAAGGTGCACACACTTACACTCAGTATTGCACAATACAAATATCAGGACATTTTAAAATTTTGATTTCTAAACATGGAAATGTCATCAAAATTAAATGAGAATGTCATAGTTTCTATAGTTTTAATATATAGTTTTCAATTCTTTTTTTATTTTGTTTTCAGTGGGAAATCGAGATTATTATGCATCATAAAAAAGAATACTATGCATCTATATCTATGTACATCTATATCTGACTATATATATATATATATATATATATATATAGATAGATAGATAGATAGATAGATAAATAGATATAGATATGCTGAATGCAGTTGTTTTTAAAGGTGTGCTGCCAGGGATGGCCCCTCCTCTAGTACCCATGATGCATCCCCAGCTAGCTATCACTGCAGCTCCTGCATCTCTTACGGGGGCTCTTCCACTTCCTGAATGGACTGAGTACAAGACGGCTGATGGGAAGATTTACTATTATAACAATCGCACTCTGGAGTCCACCTGGGAAAAACCTGCTGAGCTAAGAGAGAGAGGTAAGCGAGGCCTCAGGTCTGTTTTTTTTTTATATTGTTGTTGTCGTTGTCGTTAATTGCAATGACCATTAACATTGGCAGTTCAACATTTCATGGCACAGCAAGTCAATGTTATATTCAGAAACATTTTATTTTTTTGAGCAGATAAGGACAGTGACAAGGCTAAAGATGGCCATGATGATGATTCATTTTTAAAGGATATAGACATGGAAGCCAAAGTTGACAGCTTTGGCGATTCTAAAGGGGTAAGTGTAAAGTTTGCAGGTGATTTAAATGTCTGTAACGTAGTGCTGTCGATTGATAAATGTACTTTTGTATTGCAATAATTTCACATCTTAGAATTAAACAACAGTATATTTTTATATTTTTTATTTCATTGACTATAGCCATTCAACATTACAGTATAATTGAGAGCTGTCAATTTTAACTTTTATTAGACTTAAAAAAATAAAACTTTTAATGTAGTTGAACTTAAACTTAAAACAGTCTCACAAACCCATTATTTACCTGTGCCCTTCAGCAATTAGGAAATATACGGAAATTGAAAAAAGTTATCACTTATTACCACTGCTGCACAATTTTCTAGACTCTCTAGATGAATAATTATCAAAAAAAAATTTTGAATTTTGTCCTTTGGATAGCTATAGCAGGGTCATTTAGAAAAGTGGAGTGGCCAAATATACCTAAAAGCCTATAACTCTTAAACGAAAACTCAAAACTTTACAAAACTGGGTGAGCTCATGTGTCAGATGATTCTAAACAAGCACGCAAAGTTTCATAGAGATCGGACCATAGCATGCTATAACAGTTAAAAAGGCTTTAAAAACAAAATATGGCAATGGTAAATGACCTCAGATATCAGAACATGTTTATTTACACAAACACTAGATCTTCATATCATATGACAGATCTTCTCATTCTGAACAACCATGCCTCTAGGAGTGCTGCTGTCAGTCACGTTGTTCATTGAATATTCAAGATTATTTAATACAATACAATACAAGTTTATTTATATAGCACATTTAAAAACAACCAGTGTTGACCAAAGGGCTTTACAAAAGCTAAAATAAAACAGACAATAAAAGTACATAAAGCATTTAAATGGTAGAAGAACCATATAAATATTATAAAAAAAAAATAAAAAAAAAAGCAATAAGATAAAATAGAGGCAATTAGTAATTAGTAGGGACAGGCATAAAGTCATAAAATTTAAAAATGAGAAAGAGAACAGCAGATGGCGTGCCATGCACAGCGGTGCCATCTTGTTTCAGAAGACTTGTAAGACTTTAAAGCGACGTGGCCGATTATACTCAAAAGCCTATAAATCTTAAACGAAAACTCAAAACTTCATGAAACTGGATGAACATATGCAATAGATGATTCTAAACAAACATGCAGCATTTAATAAAAATATGATCATAGGTGTTGCTATAACATTCATAAATGTTAAATATCATCAGATTTCTATGGTAAATTACCTTTTTCCTTTTGTACTTAAATGTCTTAAGTGCATTAATGCTTAAGTTGAAGCACTCGTGCTACAAGCACAGTAAAATGGCTGACAGGACAGGTAAATTGGTTTTTACTGACATATGGCCTGACAACATCTCATCCAACCCGAAGTTCACTGTTGTTCTACTGAAGCTCTCGTCACCTGTACTGTTCTGCGACTAAATAAATGCAAATCTTGTCAAGGAAAAAAGAAACAGAAGCAGCAGTTGTGAGTGGGGTGATATATTTAAAAAAAATTAATCGCCTCTCTTAACACGCTTATTTTGACAGCACTAGTTTAAAGCAAACTTTGAGTGTTTAGAAAATAATATTGATAATGTTTTGATGTTGTAGTTGCCCAGGGAAGAAGAGATGACAGAGGAGGAAAAAGCTGCACAGAAGGCAAAACCTGTAGCCACAAACCCAATTCCTGGTACTCCCTGGTGAGCCTTTCTCCTTCTCCATCTTTTCAGTGGTTGAAATCTGCAAGTTCAAAAGGTTTCAAAAAACAATATTTACATATGTGTTTTTAGGTGTGTAGTCTGGACTGGAGATGACCGTGTGTTTTACTACAACCCCACCACACGACAATCCATGTGGGACCGACCTGAGGAGCTGGTGGGTCGTGCTGATGTGGACAAATACATTCAAGAACCCCTCCACAAAAGAGGGCTAGATGACACCAAGAAAATAGGTGAAACCTTGAGTTGTACTGCATAAGGTTTCAGATTGTTTGTGAACTTAGATTCACTTATACCTTTATTTCTCATTGTAGCTTTCAGCAAAGAGGAGATTGAGACAGCCATAGAGGACACACTGGACGATGAACCTTCAAAGGCTAAGAAGAGGAAGTAAGTACCAACGACCCTCAGCAGGAACCATAAGGGGCCGATCACTTACCCCTGCAGAACGCCTAGCTTTTGTAATATACAAAAAGAAACTAGAAGCGACATGAAAACTTTATTCTTGTCATATGAAGAGAAAAGAAATTAGGGCTGTTTCCGTTCAAGCCCTGGACCATTTTATGTCACAATTAAAGAAGTCTTCGGCGGCATTTTCTTTTTTTTTCTTTTTTTTTTTTGTGCACCCAATGCTGACTTGTCTTAGCTGTGGTAATCTTTAGTTTGGGTCTGTGAAAAGTGGTGACTCCATAACGTTTACCAAATCAAATCAGTCACTGTTTCCCATCAGTGCCCTTCACGCCTGCCTCCCCCTGACCCCAAACAGTGGTCCTGTTGCACTGGGGACTATTTTTCAGGGAACGCTTCTAAGCTCTGGCGATGCCAACGTGGGCCTCCAAGGTAACCCACCTTGTTTGACCTCTCTTTAGCCTCCATTAGGCAAACCCCAGTGAGCCAATCAAAACTTCAGCCCTTCAGTGATGTGTATTGTTGTAAAAACGGTTTTGGGATTTATTTTCAAAAAACCGAAAGCAAATATATGAATATGTTTGTACTTGACATCTATTCTACTTTGCAAAATGCAAAATAACCCGTTGATGTTTAGACTTTGAACACACTTCCTCAAAATCAGATACATTTGAGTTAGTAGGGCTGTCAATTAAAATGTTGACGCATTCTATAAATTAAATATAATTCATTATATGCTGTTAATTATTTTTCAATTCGACTATAATATTTAATGTTTGAGCAATTTCTAGAAGTATATTTTATTTCCTTAAAAGAAACTAAATGCATTCACGAGTTAACTACAAAAAAATAAATATTTAACTCGCTTGACAGTTCTAGCAAATAGATTTCAGTTCGATAGCGAAGTCAATTCTCTCAACGATGTCAGGGGAAAATTATTATTAGAGAACCTCTCCAAAATCATAGAAGCATTTAAAAGAAAGAAAGTGTTATAAAATTTTAAGAAGTTGTTCCTTACACTCGTCCTCTTCTCCCTGACAGGAAGGACGAAATGAAGGAGGCTGACGCAGAGAAAGACGCGGCTATGGAGGCCGAGCTGAAGGCCGCTCGCGATCGGGCCCTGGTGCCCCTGGAGGCCCGCATGAACCAGTTCAGGGACATGCTGCTGGAGAGAGGGGTAAAACACTTCAATCCAACGCAATACTCTAACCAGCTCTGTAATGTTAGACACATAAATCTGAATGGAAGCCCACCAAGGTACAATCTTAAGTTCATTCTTGTTATTATCATTCTTTAATATGATGTAATATAGAGTCTTAAATCTCTCTCTGCTCTTTCTATCGCTCCGTTTATTTACCTGTCCTTTCTCAATTGCTCTGAGTGAGGTCGTGTTAGATGATTTGTGCTTGACTGTAGGGATGGGCGGTATGACCAAAATCTTATGGCACAATGTTTTTATCGTGGTAACTGCGGACATTACAATTATTACTTACAAGTTGCTGACAGTTCATTAGAAAAATGTTTTCATCTTTAACAATCATTGGTGTGTCTGAAATCACCTCAAACATGCCTTGTTTTCTACAAAGGTCCACTAATTTAGTGCAGTATAAGCAGGGACATGCATAAAATAGGAAATGTGCTGTGAAAATAAGTTCAGAGCGTGCATTTGCGTACAGACTTGGTTGACAGTTGCTAAGGAGAAATCCACTTCCAAAACAAAGATTCACATATAATGTACTCAACCCCTTGTCATCCAAGATGTTCATGTCTTTCTTTCTTCAGTCGTAAAGAAATTATATTTGAGTAAAACATTTCAGCATTTTTTTGGTCCATATAAAGGACTGATATGGTGCCCTGATTTTGAACTTTCAAAATGTAGTTTAAATGCGGCTTCAAACGATCCCAAATGCGGTTGTAAACGATCCCAACCGAGAAAGAAGGGTCTTATCTAGCGTAACGATCGGTTATTTTCATCAAAATAATACAATTTATATACTTTTTAATGTCAAACGCTCGTCTTGTCTCACTCTGCCTGGACTGTTTTTTTCCGGTTAATGACAGTTAGGGTATGTCGAAAAACTCCCATTTCATGTTCTCCCTTATCTTCAAAATCGTCCTATATCGCTGTTTTACTTTTTTTTTTGTTAGGGGTGTTTGATCTTCTTTGCACGTTCACTTTTCAAAGACTGGGTCGGTACTTCTGTGGTGATTTTGAAATGATTTTTGAAGTTGAGGGAGAAAATACGAGTTTTTTGAACATACCCTAACTGTCTTGAACCAGAATACACAAGCGTTTGAGGTTAAAAAGTATATAAATTGTATTATTTTAATGAAAATAACGGATCGTTTCGCTAGATAAGACCCTTCTTCATTGTTTACAACCGCATTTGGGATCATTTGAAGCTGCATTTAAACTGCATTTTAAAAGTTGAAACTTGGGGCACCATATCAGTCCATTATATGGAGAAAAATGCTGAAATGTTTTCCTCAAAAAACATAATTTCTTTATGACTGAAGAAAGAAAGACATGAACATCTTGGATGACAAGGGGGTGAGTACATTATATGTGAATCTTTTTGGAAGTGGACTTCTCCTTTAATGCATAATTACCATTTTAGATCGACAAACTGTAATATTGTATGATTTCTTTTCAAACTGAAAGCATAATTGTAGGCCAGTGGTTTTCAATCCATGAAGTATTCCCAGCACTGCACATTTTGTATGTGTCCCTATATCTGACACACCCACTTCAGGTCTTGCAGTCTTCACTAATGAGCTGAATCAGGTGTGATAAATGAGGGAGACATACAAATCGTGCAGAGCTGGGGATACTTCAGGACAGGTTTGAGAACCACTGTTCTAGGCTATTCGCTGCCGTTTTCAATGCACAAAGCAAAAATGTGACATTTCGTTCACTGACGTTCTTCATTGCTTTTGTGAGGAAACATCACTTAATCAACAGCCTATGGGCTAATATTCAACATGTTAGCAATTAAACATTCTATTTGGGTTGAGTTTTTGCAGAAAAAATGCTGTTTTAAGAGAAGTCACAAACAATTTTACAACCAGTGGGATTCATTTCTATGGTATCCTCAGTTTAAATGTAAAGGCTCTGATGTAATTGGTTTACAGGTATGCATGATACAACTTGACTTATTTTACAACATTTTTTTTAAAGAGCTAAGCTACAGGCTAAAAATAAATTAAAACAAAAAAATTAGTAATCATGAATGCATCTAAAAGATGATTCTTCCAAATGAAAACTCTGGAATCAGTGCATAACACAGTGTATAACATTATGTAACAGTTAATTGAAAAACAGCTTAAGAACAGTTACACATTCGAGGTATTGTTGATGTAATTGAAGATGTCAAATAGCTGGTATATGAATATCTGTGAACGCAAAACTGCCTGCATCCTAAACCAAGTTAGTGTTAAAACTAATTGTCAACAAAGCTGTGTATACCAGCAGCATTGCTCTGTATGCATTAGGTTGTATGTTTATCTATGTGTTTGTTTTAGCAGAATGTCTGCTTGCACAGATACATGCCTTATAGGTAAATAATTGAACAGAAAATGTTGTTTACAGAATAATGTTTTAATAATTTCTAATAAAGCTTTATTAAACTCCGAGCTTCCACAAGGAAAATATATTATAAACACTGATGTCCTTTAATTTCATTTTCTACATGGCCTACAATTGAGAAGAAAAATCACACCAGTTTAATAAATGAGAGATCGACTCCACTGTGTAATACGAAAGATATGAAAGTAGTGCCTGCATCATATAAGTGGATGAGCCATCGTTATACAGCACTGCTATTGACGAATCAAGTATTCCAGAATATAACACTTGTAATAATGTGTAGTAAATAGTCATACCGCCCAGTCCTATTTGACAGTAGTGTTGATGCCCTCTCTTGTCACTGTTCATCCTAGAATCTCTATCTGTCAGATTTGCATAAAACTCCTAAATTGTTGCATGAAATAACAATTAATTACAGTGACCACAGAAGAATGTACTGTTGCATTGTATAATGGTCAAGTATTTTGTATTGCTTGATTTGATTTAATGTATTTGGAAACTATACATATTTTTAATGTCAATGTCTCAGTATTTTGCAGTAATTGTGGGTGATTGTAATTTGATTGATAAGAGATTTCAGTTGTGCATCATTGTAATGTTTAAGTATGTTGTGGGTTTAATGCAAGATAAGCACTTTAAGTCACTTCTATATGATGTTTGTTAATTAACCTGAACCTTTTTTTTTTGATAATCTGTTCATTGGTAAGTCATACTTTATCCACTTCATACCTGCAGGTTTCAGCTTTTTCCACTTGGGACAAAGAGCTGCACAAGATTGTGTTTGACCCTCGATATTTGCTGCTCAACCCCAAAGAGAGGAAACAGGTAAGGAGTGCTTGGTGTTTAGTAGCTGAGCAGAAGTAGGCAGCTTTGTGGTGATTATTTTTTTTTGTTGTTGTTGTTGTTTTGGTTCTTTCACTATGCAGGTGTTTGATCAGTATGTGAAAACTCGTGCTGAAGAGGAGAGGAAGGAGAAAAAGAATAAACTCATGCAGGCTAAAGATGACTTCAGGAAGATGATGGAAGATGCCAAACTTCACATTAGGTTTGTTGTTTGTTTCGGATGTTCACTGAATAAAGGACTTGAGTGACATTGTGAAATCTTAATACAAGGTGTAAACAGATTACGTTTATATAAATGTTCCTTTTTTACTTATCAGGACCACGTTTAGTGAGTTTGCAGCAAAACACTCCAAGGATCCTCGCTTCAAGGCCATTGAGAAGATGAAGGACAGAGAGGCCATGTTCATAGAGTTCATGACAGCCTTGAGAAAGAAAGACAAAGAAGAATCCAAAAACAAAGTAGAAAAGGTCTGTCACCGGCCTCCACCACAACCACACTGAAATGCCCACTTGAATCGACAGGAAGTCACAATCACAGTTGAATTTAACTATATTCTGTCAAGCCATGACAAATTAAATCAAGTTGTGTTTCTGGCTGCAGGTCAAGCAGGACTTCTTCGATTTACTGTCAGATCACCATGTGGACGTCTCTCAGCGCTGGAGCAAAGTAAAAGACAAGCTGGAGACGGACCAGCGCTACAAAGCCGTGGAGAGCTCAGCTGCTAGGGAAGAACTGTACAAACAGTATGTGGAGAAACAGGCAAAGGTTATTACACTCTTCCTGGTCTGATTGTGCATGATTCATCAGGATGAAACATCAAGATAGATTGGACTGATAGAAAAATGTATTTCATATAAGTGCTTTTGTGTTGTGTAGAATGTGGATGCAGAGAAGGAGAAAGAGCTGGAACGGCAGGCTCGTATCGAGGCCAGTCTGAGGGAGAGAGAGCGGGAGGTGCAGAGAGCTCGATCTGAACAAACCAAAGAGATCGACAGAGAGAGAGAGCAGCATAAACGAGAGGAGGCTGTCCAGCACTTTAAAGCGCTCATGTCGGATATGGTCAGTGACAGTTACTGTATTTGTCATTGTACATTGGAATAATCATATGTACACTTTTTACATTTTTTTATTGTTTACATATAGGTAAGGTCAACGGATGCTTCCTGGTCAGACACGAGGCGCTCTCTGCGTAAAGATCACCGGTGGGAGTCTGCTGCTCTGCTGGAGCGACACGAGAAGGAGAAATTGTTTGAAGAACATGTGGAGGCTCTTACCAAGAGGAAGAAAGAACATTTCAGGCAGCTGTTGGATGAGACCTCTATGGTGAGACAGGGCTTTAAAATCTCAGAACAACAACAGTAATAATAATAATAACAATAACAACAACAATAATAATAATAACAAGAACAATAGCAATAATAATTAATATTATTATTATTATTATTACTATTATACTACTACTACTACTACTACTACTACTAATAATAATAATTATAATTATAATTATAACTTTATGTAATAATTAACGACAAATATGTATTTAATCTTATTATATCTAAATATTACAATATATTAAAATAATAATAATAATCATTATGTAATTTATATAATAACAACCGCAATAATAGCTGTTACATAAGAATAATTATTATAATATATATATATATATATATATATATATATATATATATAAATAAAAATATAAATATAAATATAAATGTATATAAATATTATATGTGTAATATTGGGATGTTAAATTGTTGTTTATTCATATTATGTCATTTAATTTTTCAACCACAGTAATTACAGTAATTATTATAACTTTATATAACAGCAAATATGAAATATTTCTATGTAATGTATAAATGTTATTATATTTATAGTATTATTATTATATTTATATAATAACCATAATAATAGCTATTACATATAAATTTGTTAAATATATAATGTTGTTATAAATATATTAAATAATTTATTTATATAACATTATTAATTTATGTAGTGTAATTTGTATAGTAATTTAACAACCACAACGATTACATAATTATTATAATATATTTAATAATAATAATAATAATTATTATTATTATTATTATAACTTTATATAATTAACAAATATGTAATATTGCTATATAATGTCTAAATGTTGTTATATATATATATATATATATATATATATATATATATATATATATATAAATAAAAATATAAATATAAATATAAATGTATATAAATATTATATGTGTAATATTGGGATGTTAAATTGTTGTTTATTCATATTATGTCATTTAATTTTTCAACCACAGTAATTACAGTAATTATTATAACTTTATATAACAGCAAATATGAAATATTTCTATGTAATGTATAAATGTTATTATATTTATAGTATTATTATTATATTTATATAATAACCATAATAATAGCTATTACATATAAATTTGTTAAATATATAATGTTGTTATAAATATATTAAATAATTTATTTATATAACATTATTAATTTATGTAGTGTAATTTGTATAGTAATTTAACAACCACAACGATTACATAATTATTATAATATATTTAATAATAATAATAATAATTATTATTATTATTATTATAACTTTATATAATTAACAAATATGTAATATTGCTATATAATGTCTAAATGTTGTTATATATATATATATATATATATATATGTATGTATGTATGTATGTATGTATGTATGTGTATATATATATGTATGTATGTATATATGTGTATATATATATATATATATATATATATAATATTGTTATTACTATTATGTAATTTATATAACCACAATAATAACGATTATGCAATAATACATTTATATTATGTAATTTATATAATAATTTAATAACAACATTACATTATTGTTGTGATTACAATATAATAGTAAAAATAATAATAATAATTATTATTATTATAACTATATAATTAACGACAAATACATAATATTCCTATGGGATGTCTGTTATCATGTTAAATAATAATAATTTTATTATTATGTAATTTATATAAATTACATAATTGTTATATATATATATATATATATATATTATACATTTAATATTTTATATATTTTGTATACTTTAAATAATAATTAACAACAAATATAATTTTGCTATATACTGTCTAAATGTTCTTATATTTAAATAATAATAATAATGATTTTGTTATTGTGTAATGTGTGTATATATAATAACCACAATAATAACTGTTACATAATGTTCATTGTTATATTATATGATCATTTATTCATATTGTTTATTATATGATGATCATTTATTCATATTGTTTATTATATAAATTACAAAGACAATTACATCATTATTATTGTTATTATTATATGTATAAATGGTGTTAATATTATTATTATAATTTTTTTTTTTAGTAATTTCAATAATAATTATCGTAATTATTTAATAATTGTTGTTCGTTTTTATTATTGTGACTATATATCGTTATTTACAAGAGTATTAATAATATTAAATTGCTTTGGTGGGCGTCTGTTAAATTAATTAATAAATAAATAATTAAATGAATGAACCTTGCTAAGTTCTGAAAACTTTCCACTGAGATTAAAGTTTAGTCAGAACTTTCCGTAAATAAATGGCTTATAATACTGGCCAGTTGAACTTTCATAGTTTATGATATGTGTCCATTGTCAAATTTAAGTTATTAAATAACCGATACATTATTTGAAAGTCAGGATATGTATCTGTGGGTTGTTCACTCTGCTTATGTAACTATTTAATCATAGATCACCCTCACCACCACATGGAAAGAGGTGAAGAAGATCATCAAAGATGACCCACGCTGCATCAAGTTCTCCAGCAGTGATAGAGTGAGTTGAGTTGTTTAGTTGACGTACTGCCTTTTTTTTTTTTTGTTTTTTTTTTTTTGCCTTGGCATCAACATCAGTGACCTTTGTCTTTCTCTCATCTCCTCTAGAAAAAACAACGGGAATTTGAGGATTACATAAAGGACAAATACATCACAGCCAAAGCTGACTTCAGAACTCTCCTGAAAGAAACCAAATTCATCACGTATAGGTACAAACATTCCTTTCATTTTCAGAAATTCTTATGTTTTTTTTTTTTTTTTAAACCTGTATGACTGAATAATGTATGAGGGAACTTGATTATCATTAGATTTTTAACTTCCATTTTCCAAGTTGTTGAACCTGTATCTTACACTTTCTGTAGATCACGGAAGTTAATCCAGGAGTCAGACCAACACCTAAAAGATATTGAGAAAATTCTTCAAAACGATAAACGTTACCTGGTCCTAGACTGCGTCCCAGAAGAACGCCGGAAACTCATCATGTTCTACATTGAGGACTTGGACCGCCGGGGACCCCCACCTCCCCCAACCGCCTCAGAACCCAGCCGTCGCTCCACAAAGTGAAGCCCTAGTGGACCTAAAAGGACTGAGCATGAGCCAGCCCTGCACTCATAGCACGGTGTTAAAGTATTTTTGAAATGTCGGTGTTATCTACTCAAACTGTGCAAGATGATGCCCTGTGTGCCCACTAGTTGTAGGCTAGCACAAGGCAAATTGTTCATGTCAGTCTATGAACTTGAGGCAGGGAATGCATCTGTCCTTGTTACTTGCACTTGGTACTGCAGCCTCTCGTGGATGATCAATTGTAGCAGGCTGTTAATACAACAGGCCAATCAGCATGAGACATAAGTCGTGTACCTTATGTGTACATGTGAAATGTTTCTTAAAATGGTTTGATTTGGGCTTGTTGCTATATTTCTGTATGTGTTGACTGGAAATAAATGCAACCTTTTTGTTTTGGTTTTTTAGCAATTGTGTTGTGCTTTTGTAGGTTTCATAGGCTGTGAAATCAAAGAATACAAATGTGTTCCTCTTGATTATTTTTTTTTATTACATTTTTCCCCTTTTCTTTATAAAATTAGAACAAAAAAGCAGAACATTAGTACATTTGCTACATTGTTTACTTCAGTTTTACACCATTCCTATTTGTTGCATCAATCAACCCATAGGCTGGGTTTGGAAATGATGCATGCACCTTCATAAAGTAAAATGAGAAATGAAAATTTAGAAGCTGAAAAGTTGGACACCTCACGGCCACAGCAGCCACAACAACATATTCAGTTATCAAAGCCATCTGCATCCTCTGTCCTGCCAAGATGTAGCCTGAATACTGACTCAGTTGAAACATTTCCTCTTGTTATCTTAAGGCCCTTTCATATGACTCATCAGTGCATTGCACACAACAGTGTGAAGTGTCAAGTTCAAACATTGTAGTATTCAACGTCAAATTTGATTTGATCTTTCAAAACACATGATGTTGCATGACGCCAGCACAAAAATCAAAGCAAGATGGAAGCGGCTGTGCCTGTGCTCAATTTCAAAGGCATGGCATGACATTCAGAGAAACATTCATTTTCTTTCACTCAAAGCAGGCAGCAGGACTCTTTATCTGCTGACGGAGGTCGAATGATGCGCCATCACTGACGTGAGTCATGTGAAAGGGTCTTTACTGACATTTAAAGTAAGAGAATCCTTTTTGTATTGCTGTGCATAACCAATAAACCTATACCGAGGGACATTTAAAGTAATTAAAAACAAAAGCAGTCCAACAGCCAGTGTCATAGTCCGTGGTTTTTTAGATTCAGTGTCGTATCTGCTGTAAAAGGCGAAGCCTAGATGTTCCTCACGAGTTCACTGCTAGTGAGTCCAACCTTTGCACCCAAATAATGCCTCTTGTCGCTGTGATAACTGAAGACATCCAAGCTACATGCTAGTTGACCTTGTCCTGAAATATATAAAGGTTGTTGGTGGCGGCCACGGCGATGATGTTCTCGTTGGGATGCCATGCAGTGTGTAGGATCTTCTTGCTGAAGTCCAGACTGTCTACACTGATTTCATCTTTACGGCGCTTGCCACCGACACAAACTTTGCGTGGCTTGAGGATGGCTCTAGGTTTGCTGTTTTCTCGTGAGGCCTCCAGAGTCACGTCGCGCTTAGTGTTCCGATCGAACATGCGGAAGAAATTGTTGTAGGAGCCTGTCATTAGGACACTAATGGAAAAGGAATAAGACAATTAGTTCTTATTACCTGATACCAGCACCATGCAGTCCAAAATCAATTTGCAAAAACTGGTGTGATTGCTTTTGACCAGGGGAGTCCAATCGTTATCCTGGAGGTCCATCTTCTTGTAGAGCAGGGATGGGCAACTTAGGTCCTAGTCCTGCAGAGTTTAGCTCCAACTCTAATCAAACACACCTTAACAAGCTAATCAATGTCTTTAAGATCACTAGAAAGCAAGGTGAGTTTGATTAGGGTTGGAGCTAAACTCTGCAGGACAGTGGCCCTCCAGGGCTGAAGTTGTCCAACCCTGTCCCAGAGGGACAGTGTCCTGCAGAGGTTAGTTTCAGCCCTAATTAAACACACCTAGCCTAGCATGTAATTTTCAAGCAGTCCCAAAGACTAAAGGCCGGGACACACCAAGCTGAGTTTACTTCAAGAACGAGCATTGACGAAAGCCGACAGTGCTAGCCTGACAGATTCTCGCTGATGGCCCGATGTTGGGCACCCATCAACTTGGTGTCCTCAGCATTAGGGTTCTATCTTTCAGGTGTGTTTTATTAGAAGTGGAGCTAAAGTGGCTCTCCAAGACCAGAGTTGCTTATCCTTGGTGTAAAGTTTGGGTCAAGGTTTTTAGGTTTACTTATGTTCTAGGATAGAGCTAAACACTGGAAGGCGGACATCCAGGAGAAGGACCAGACACCCCTGTTTTTGACAGACCTGTCAGTTCCATTCCAGACACATTCAAACTTGTCGAAGATGCAGTCATTCTCGTACAGTGAGCATAGCTTACTCCTAAGGTAGTCGTGGACCTGTTAAAGGCAGAACCGAAAGCACAGGTGATCAATACCTAGTTGAATCTTTGACCAACAATGACAATAAAGTGATTTACTGTCTGATTTTCATAGCCAGTACCTGGTAAGTTTCCAAGGGCTTACTCTCCATGTTGATGTCCCACACCTTCACTGTGAGGTAGTCACGGGTCATCAAGTAGCGTCCACTGTGGCTGAATTTCACATCTGAGATGGAGGAGATGATCTCAGAGAAGAAGGAGCGATTACTGGGGTCTTCTGGTTCCTCAAATACTGATGGAGAGAAACAAGAAGACGTATATATATATATATATATATAAGTAATATTTCAGAAGCAGAGCTGGGGCCTTGATCTTGTGGTCTTAGCCTTAAGACCTCTCATGGCCTTTGTCTGGATTTCATTACTTGGTGTCTTGGTCTGGAACTGGTGTCAGATTAAGGTCTCAGATAAGACTGCAGTCATTTCACTGCAGGCATCTTAAGGATGATACTTCCCTGGTGAAAAAACCAGCATATGCTGGTAGGTATGTTTTGATGCTGGGATGCTGGTTAGGTAGGTTTTGATGCTGGTTTATGCTGGTCCTTTGCTGGTTCATGCTGGTCCTTGACCAGCAACATGACCAGCAAAAACCAGCAAAGGACCAGCTTAAACCAGCTAAGGACCAGCATAAACCAGCAAAGGACCAGCTTAAACCAGCATCAAAACATACCTACCAGCATATGCTGGTTTTTTCACCAGGATTACCACAGGCCACACTGGAAATATCAATTTTTCAGATAATTTATATGGAACTCAAGGCTCCAAACAGCCACAGTAGGGGCTTTGGCACCGCATAGTTCTAGGAACTAGCCAGCATGGTGGTTCCTAGATAACCAATTTCCCTCTCGGGCTGTTTTACTGGTTGCATTCGCAACGGCTGCAGGAACTCTAAAGCGGCTTCTTTATTCGTGGCATTTACAAACATCAACAAAACGAAAATGGAATATAAACACACAATTTACGTGATTGAAAGAGCATGAAAATCTGACTAAATCTCCCATGACAACTTGCAGTGTAAAATATCATTGAGGCTAAGAAAAGAACACAACGATACAGATAACAGGTAGCAAAATGCCATTAACGTTGTTTTTCATATTCATGGAGAATATGAATATTTCTACATGGCTTTTTAAAAATGCTGGGTAGCCAGTATTTTGTGTGCGTTTAGGCATTCAGCGCACACTTACATCACTGGTAATTCCTATAGAACTGTTTTAGATCCTACTCTGAGGTAGTAGCTAATTTAGTTCCCCCAAACAGAGTTCCTAGAACTAAATACATTATTAGTTCCTGGTGTGTGAACACTTCTGCAAATAGTTCTGGAAACTTTGAAAGGTTTCTTCGGTGCGAAAGCCCCTTTTGTTGTGTCGAGGGTTTTGTGATAACAGAAATGGAATATAAACACAATTTACGCGTCTGAAAGCATGAAAATCTGACCAAATCTCCTATAACAACTTGCAAGGTAAAATATCAGCGAGGCTGAGAAAAGAACACAAAGCTGCAGACAACAGGTAGCTAAAAGCCGTCTTTGCTGTTTTCCATGTTCGTGGAGTAAATATTTTTACATGGCTTTTTAAAAATGCCGGGTAGTAGTAGGTTTCATGAGTTTGGCCAATTAGAGTACACTTATATCACTGGTAGTTCCTATAGAACTGTTTTAGACCATACTTTAAAGTAGGAGCTAATTTAATTCCCTCAAACAGAGTTCCTAGAACTAAAAACATTCTTAGTTCCTGCTGTGCAAACATGCCAAAAAGTGGAAACTTCTGCAAATAGTTATAGAAACTTTGAAAAGTTGCTTTGGTGTGAAAGCCCCTTTTGTTGTGTGTTGAGGGTTTTTGTGATAACGGAAATGGAATGTAAATAATACACAATTTATGTGACTGAAAGCATGAAAATCTGACTATATCTCCTATGACAATTTGAAGGGCAAAATATCATCAAGGCTAAGAAAAGAACACCAAGCTGCAGACAACAGGTAGCTAAAGCAGTTTTTGCTGTTCTCCATTTTCATGGAGTAAATATTTTTTTACATGGCTTTTTAAAAAGTCCGGGTAATCTGCGTTTAGTATGCGTTTGACCAATCAGCATACACTAACAACATTGGTAGTTCCTACAGAACTGTTTCAGATCCTATTCTGAAGTAGGAGCTAATTTAGTTCGCCAAACAGAGTTCCTTGAACTCTGAAGCGGGAATTTCCGCAAATAGAAACTGTGAAACAGGTGTGAAAGCCCCGTTTCAAGAACAAACGTTGTGTAACAGTGCTAGCCTGACAGTTGATGGCCTGATGCATTAGGTTCTACAGAAATGGATGATGTAGTACTGCCTCCCCCCTTATTGTCAGCTGCACCCCGTCGGTAATCGCCGCCCTTCACCAGGCTCCCGAAGTGGGCGTGTGGGAGGAGGAGGGGCGCTGAAACATCCAGGTCTGGCGGCGTGTGATGAGGCACACCTGAGTGCATAGCCTGACAGACGTCATGCACTGATGGCCTGACGGTTGTGTCCTCTGCAGCCGCCGCCCCTCGCACCCCGGACCTGAGCGGGGAGCGCGTGCGGCCGCCGGACTCCGCCCCTTACCTGGACCGTTCCCTTTTTTCCTACCCCGTCACTTCGAGGACACCAGATCCCCCTTTTATTTTGGACACTTTTCCCCCTTTTTGGACACTTTGTTTTATTGTTTAATAAAAGCCTCTCCGAGGCCTGACGTCACGCCCACTGTGTCTGTCGCTTTGCTCCGCCCCCGTGACAAGGATAATCAAGGACCAGACACCACTGTTTTTGACAGACCTGTCAAAAGACCTTCCATTATTGCTGTTTTCCATGTTCATGGAATAAATATTGTTACATACATATAGAACTGTTTTAGACACTACTCTGAAGTAGGAGCTAATTTAATTCCCCCAAAAGAGTTCCTAGAACTAAATATGTTCCTAGTTGCTGCGGTGAAAACACATCAAAAGTGTGAACTTCCACTAATATTTCTAGGAACTATAAAAAGGTTCCTCAAATGCAAAAGTGTCTTGGTCTGGATCTTGGGGTCAGTTTAAGGTCTCAGATAAGACTGCAGACATTTCAAGCACCTTAAAGGTGACATTTATCTCAACCACAGGACACATTTTTAGATAATTTCCATGGTACTCAAGGCTCTAAACAGCCACAGTACAAAGTGCCTCAGTGTTAACATGAATTTTGCTGTAGCAGAAATGTCCTGTGATCTTGACGCCAACTCCACAAAGTTCGGAACCACTACTGTTAAATTCAGAACTTTCTGTTTAATTATGTGCACACCAAAAGTTTATTTATTTAATTATTCGCGCAAGTAGATTACATATAAAGTCAATGCACACACGCAAATTTGTGCAAGCCAATTAGCAAACAACTTACTAACACGTCCAGTTTGATGTGTGGTTATATCACAAAATGGAAGGAAGCATTAACCAATGATTTTATTTCCACAAGTAACCTAGAGCGATAATGGTTGGAGTGTACAGCATTAGAAATTAGAGTAATTACAGTAATAAGCTAAATTTACCCACTGGTTTTTGGACCAACAGATCTTGGAGTAACTGCCTAGAGCCTAGTTTCAAACCGGTTCTTTGTCTTTCGACACCCAAAGCACCAGCTCCGAACCAGGAAAAGTGGTTCGTAAGTAGCACCAAAACATTGCTGGGCTAGAAGTAAGAACTGCTTGCGTCAGGGGCTGGGGACGGGGTTACCGTGACCAACAAGACAAACAGAAACATTTGACCACCATATTTGAAATAGCAGCTAAACACAAACACGTTGGATTTGCTGTGTTTGGATGGCGATGTAGGTTCGCAAAGCCATGAACATCAATAGCAATGCAACGTCCATCATTGTTGATGGTGTGTTCAGGCTTGTTCGGGATGCATTGGCGCTGCATAGACCGTTCGGTGCGAGGCATCTTGGTGCTGTGGGAGCGAATAGAAAGCAAACGGCTCTTTATGCTTTTGGATCGCTCTCGTGGTGCTTTGATGTCATGTGCTGATCGATTGATCGGTCTGCACGGTGCCGATGTCTCTCCAACAAGTCTGTTGTGTTTGGCGCTAGTGAAAGATGAGACATATTTAGTGACGTAATACATGGCTCTGTGGTGGCTCTCTAGCCTGTGGAAAAGCTAACTTGCCTGTTGAACCAACTCTGAATTGGTAATAGCACTGGCTCTAGCACCTAGTTCCTGTTGGAGGGCAAGGGGTATCTGAGTCTTTTTCTGGTTTTGGGCCATGAGGGGTCTAGACTTGGACTGATTCTCATTGTAAACCCAAGTGAAATTTCAAAACGGCTTTAACCTTTTTGGTTTGAACCAAGATCTTGAGAAAAATATCTAATGGCAGAGTTGGCAGACAAAATGAAAGCCACACCTTCATCAAAGTCCCAACAAAAAAAAAAGTGTACTCACATTTAGAGTGGTTGTCACAAAGTGCGGATGTTCTCATGTCGCACAATCTTATGGAGCCCTTGCTGCTACTGTAGACAAATGTGTTGCACTGGTTAGGGTGAAACTCAGCCGCTGTGATCACCTCGGTCAATTCTTCCATGTTGGCTGGCTTTATGTCCACAATATCTGAGAAGGGAGAGTGAAGGATCCACAATCCTACATTTCATACACTCATGACATTCCCCATGAATCATTAAATCCCGTTCAATAAAGGTTCAGCTTGATTAATGTGTCTGGCCCTACAGTATATATATAGTGGATTACTTCAGATGTACATTTCCCAAAGGATTGGATGAAACCAGCTGACAAAGAGGTAAATCCGCAACTGAGAAAATCTCTCATGCTAAATTTCTCCCAGGAGAATCTGATATCTACGCATTCAGAACTGGCTTGTATCGAAAACGTCCAATAGAAAAAGCTCTAGGAGCCATAAATATAGCATCACCATTTGTTGGTGTTGGGTTGAGACAGATTATCCATCATGACATATTGCAAGAATCATCCATTTACAGTGTGACCTTTGGCTAATAACAGGTTCCCTTATCTTTTCCCTGATTCTCTTCAGAACCCATAACCACCCATACAGACTGTCCACAGACTCCCCATCTCAGCTCTGCAGGGTCCTTGAGAACAGTAATCAATAGTGATCGATGGGGAAGCGTGCCTGAGTAAGCTGGACACTATTTACCTTTGGGACAGGGAAGCAGGGGTCAGGATTAGTGGCGGACACTTGATAAAGGGTAATGGGCGTAATGTACATCACAGAGGTGTTATCTGTCAGAATTAAGTGACAGCAGAGACAGTCTGCAGGTGGTTTATTGGGTTTGTTTGATTGCTGGTTTAGCTGAATCCTTTTACCCTTAGTTTAGTAACAAAAGCCTGTCAGTATTTATTGTGTCTCGGTACAAAGTGACTACTGGAAAAAATAAAGCAATAATATATAAAATGTTAACGATAAGCACAAACAATTCTTCCACCACTGACTGTCATAACACGCCCTATAATGGACATGTCATCCGTTCAGGGTGTTTTCCTTTCTTTGGATAAGCAGTTTGAGAAATAGATGTATAAACCCAGTTCTTTTAGTACCATAACAAAAAAGAAACATGTTTTTCAGACATGCAACCATCTCAACCATCTGACTGTAAAAGGATACTAAAGCTTCGGTTTGTGATCTCCAAGTTCCATAGGTTGATCCTCAGGTCGTCTGTGGACATGTATGTCTCATAGTCGCTGTTGACCGAGATGGAGTTAATGTGATAGGTGTGAGCATTAGAGAAAATGCGACGTGGTGTTGCCTCCACCATCAAGTCCATGGGCCTCAACACAGGCACCTGAAAGGAGAAGGAAGACACATGGTTGGAAAAAGAGACAACAAAGGGAACAATGTCAATATTTGCAGTAAATACATGGAACATGGGATTACTCAAAATTAAAATATTAGATTAAAACATCTCCTGTAGCATGAACAGGAAGGTCTCAGGTTCAAGTCCCAGCTGAACTTCCAATTTCCCCCACAACCCAAAGACATACAGGGCATAACTAAAAATTAAACAGTCTGAGACTTAAAGGAGAAGTCCACTTCCAAAACAAAGATTCACATATAATGTACTCACTCCCTTGTCATCCAAGATGTTTATGTCTTTCTTTGTTTTTTTATGGTGCTCCGATTTTGAGCTTCCAAAATGCAGTTTAAAAGCAGCTTCAAATGATCCCAAATGTGGTTTTAAATGATCCCAGCTGAGGAAGAAGGGACTTATCTAGTGAAATTATTGTTATTTTCATTAAAAATATATGATTTAAATACTTTTTAATCTCAAACGCTTGTTTTGCCTTGCTCTCCCTGAACTCTGTGTATTCTGGTTCAAGACAGTTAGGGTATGTCGAAAAACTACAATCAAAGTTTGTACTACAATCGTACAATCGTATAAAATCGTAAACAAGACCCTTGTTTACAACCGCATTTGGGATCGTTTGAAGCCGCAATTTAAACTGCATTTTTCAAAATCGGGGCACCACAGCAGTCCATTATATGGAGAAAAATGCATTTAATTTTGGCAATTCTGTGTATTTCTCATTTGTTATATTTAAGTTATAAGATGTAAGAGGCCTTGCTATATTGTGATATAGTTGAGGTCAAGTTTACATACAGTTTGCAGAATCTGCAAAATGTTAATTATTTTACCAAAATAAGAGAATTATACAAAATGCATGTTATTTTTTATTAGTACTGACTTAGATATAGACCACAATAGAAAATAATAGCTGAATTTATAAAAATTAAGAGCTGGGAGGTGAAAACTTTTTTTGTCTTCTGGGAAATACGTATCTTCTGTAGCTTCTGAAATGCACTACTAAATGAAAAAAAGAAAAGATATTTAGTCAAAATAAGAAAAATGTACACATCTTCATTCCGTTCAAAAATGTTCACCCTCCGGCTCTTACTGCATTGTTTTTCCTTCTGGAGCATCAGTGAGCGTTTGAACCTTCTGTAATAGTTGCATATGAGTCCCTCAGTTGTCCTCAGTGTGAAAAGATGGATCTCAAAATCATATAGTCATTGCTGGAAAGGGTTCAAATACACAAAAATGCTGAACAACCAAAGAATTTGTGGGATCTGCAGGATTTTTCTGAAGAACAGTGGACAGTTTCTGCAGACATCTTCTCCAATACGTTAGAAGCTGTTGCCCCCATCAAATTGAAAAAAGTTAGAGAAAAACATATTGCGCCATGGTACAACAGTAATACCCATTCTCTCAAGAAAGAAACTCGAAATCTTGAGCGCAAATGGAGAAAAACTAACTTGGAAGTTTTTAGAATTGCATGGAAAAACGGTATGTCCAGATATAGACAGGCTTTAAAAGCTGCTAGGGCCGAGCATATCCGCAAACTCATAGAAAATAACCAAAACAATCCAAGGTTTTTATTTAGCACAGTGGCTAGATTAACAAATAACCAGACACCACCTGACCTAAATATTCCTTTACAGTTTAATAGTAATGACTTTATGAATTTCTTCACTGATAAAATAGATAACATCAGAAATACAATAAACAATGTAGATTATACTGCGTCTAATATGTCAACTTCTTTTGTCACACCCAAAGAAAAACTGCAGTACTTTACTGCTATAGGACAGGAAGAGTTAAACTCATCACTGTGTCTAAACCAACAACATGCCTATTAGATCCCGTACCCACTAAATTACTAAAAGAATTGTTACCTGTGGCAGAAGAACCGCTTCTCAATATTATCAACTCATCGTTATCGTTAGGTCACGTCCCTAAACCATTCAAGCTGGCGGTTTTTAAGCCTCTTATTAAGAAACCACAACTAGACCCTGGTGAACTGGCAAATTACAGACCCATTTCTAATCTTCCATTTATGTCTAAAATTTTAGAGAAAGTTGTATCTGCTCAACTGTGCTCATTCTTGCAAAAAAAATGATATCTATGAAGAATTTCAGTCAGGTTTCAGGCCCCATCACAGCACAGAAACTGCACTTGTTAAAATCACTAATGACTTGCTTCTTGCGTCAGACCAAGGCTGCATCTCATTGCTAGTTTTACTTGATCTTAGTGCTGCGTTCGACACTATAGATCATGACATACTAATAGATTGACTACAAAATTATGCAGGTATCCAAGGGCAGGCATTAAGATGGTTTAGATCCTACCTGCCTGATCGCTACCACTTTGTTTATTTAAATGGGGAGTCATCTCAGTTATCACCAGTAAAGTATGGAGTGCCACAAGGATCTGTTCTAGGTCCTCTACTATTTTCAATATACATGCTGCCCCTTGGTAATATTATTAGAAAACACGGGATTAGTTTCCATTGTTATGCTGATGATGCTCAACTATATATCTCAACAAGACCAGATGAAACGTCTAATTTATCGATGTTAACAGAGTGTGTTAAAAATCTAAAAGATTGGATGACCAATAATTTTCTGCTATTAAATTCAGATAAGACAGAGATATTACTTATTGGACCTAAAAACAATACACAGAATCTTTTGACTTACAATTTACAACTAGACGGATGTACTGTTACTTCCACTACAGTCAAAAGCCTGGGTGTTATATTAGACAGCAACTTGTCTTTTGAAAATCATATTTCTCATGTTACAAAAACAGCATTCTTCCATCTTAGAAACATTGCCAAGCTGCGAAACATGCTACCTGTTTCTGATGCAGAAAAGCTAGTTCATGCATTCATGACCTCTAGACTGGACTATTGTAATGCACTACTAGGTGGTTGTCCTGCATCTTCAATAAACAAGCTACAGATAGTCCAAAATGCAGCTGCTAGAGTCCTTACCAGGTCAAGAAAATATGATCATATTACCCCAATACCCCAAGTCTCTGCACTAGCTACCTATTAGGTTTCGCATCAGCTATAAAATAGTACTTCTTACCTATAAGGCACTTAACGGTTTAGCTCCTGCGTACCTAATTAGTCTCCTACCACGCTACAATCCATCACGCTCCCTAAGGTCACAAAACTCTGGACTGTTGGTAATACCTAGGATAGCAAAGTCCACTAAAGGAGGTAGAGCTTTTTCACATTTGGCACCCAAACTCTGGAATAGCCTTCCTGATAACGTTCGGGGTTCAGACACACTCTCTCTGTTTAAATCTAGATTAAAGACACATCTTTTTAGCCAAGCATTCAAATAATGCATCTCATAAACTTTTCCTGCAGTTATATCTGATCAAATGTTCATTATTAATCTTTTAGCTCTGGTTTAACAAATCTTTCTTTTCTTAGTTTGAACAGCAGCTACGCTAATTATGTTCCTATTTGTTCTCTGTTTTTGCCATGGGATTGACATCCCGTGGTAACTAGGAATTCACAAGCTCCAGTGTGGATCCAGAACACTTAAGAAGAGATGATGCCAACCCCACAGAGGACTTCAGATGATACCAACCCTGAAACAACATACAGCACTACCGAATTCTGCTACTAATTTATAGTGTTCTTTGTCTGTTTGATTACGTCATTAATTGATCTTTACCACACATCTCTGCCATATGTACATCAAGCTACTACTACATATATTGTAAAAATGTCAATTTGGTGTAAAGTTGCTTTGCAACGATATGTATCGTGAAAAGCGCTATACAAATAAATTTGAAAAATTGAATTGAAGTTTAACTGTTCATGACAAACAAGGGACTCATGAACAACTATCACTAAAAAAACAAACAAACACAAAAACAGCTGTGAAATAGGATCATGAATGTTGAATGGGATCTATTATTGTCTCTTGTGGACTATATATAAACTTCTTTTATGTAAAATATCTTATTCAGGTCAGTACTAAATAAAAAACAACATGCATTTTGTATGATCCCTCTTATTTTAGTAAAATAATTAACATTTTGCAGATTCTGCAAGGTGTATGTGAAGTTTTGACCTCAACTGTATATAATATTAATTACACATAACACTGTACAGAGTATTAGTTAGTATTTATTGGTTCTCCAGATTCAGCAGGAACAGGATTTTTTTAATGTCAGAATTGTTTACATTCTCGCAATTCTGACTTTTTTCTCAGAATTGTGAGAAATTACTCAGAATTGCGATGTCATATTGTATAATTCTGAGAAACAAAGTCAGAATTGCAAGTTTGTGTCATGCAATTCTGAAGAATGTCAGAACTGTGAGATAAAAAGTCGAAATTACCTTGGATTGCATTGGAAAGGAAAACGCATTCTGTGCGAACGGCTCCTAAATCTTTAAATCTGCTGGAACACACCATGCTAATCAGAATCTAGGACCAAAATTGGAATTATATGAATTTATATTGGAATTGTCTGGATTATCAGCCACATTATCCTCCAAATATTAGCATCAGACAATGAAAAATCCTTTTTTCACTATACAACGTTATTGTAATTTCCTATGAAAACAAATAGAGAGTCCATACACTACTGCAGCTGAGATAAATGAGGTGGTCTTTTGTTCTCAAATTACTTGCCCAAACCTAGATCCGACTGACTGCAGCATGGTAACAGTGAACACAGGACAACTATCTCTTTAATAATGACTAATCTAAGGGCCAACGTTCCTACATGTGCTTCACAGGAGGGGTCTTGCGTCACAGTCAGTGTCTGACTCCCCATGAGTTTTTTTATGGGCGCATCCCTCCACTAATGACAGAAGTGGCACGGCAGACATGTCCTACTCACTACAGAGATGATGAACGCTCATCACCGAGCAGTGGGAGGTGGAGGAGGGGCACATGCTGCCAAGGCAGGTCATTATCACCTAACACATGGGAACTCCATCTCCATCTTTTTATTTCCGCTAGAGGATGGGGGTGGGGTAAGGGATGCCCTATTGTTGATGCATGTGTTTGAAATACATTTTCTACTGCCTTCCCCACTCTAATCATTCATTTTACAAAAAAACATGGAATAGCAAGCCTCAATTATTTCACAGAAGCCTAACAAAGAAAAGCATTCCACTCAAAAATAGAGTGTTCTGGTGGAGCTAAGCTCACACATTTAATGTTCAGGTAAATGATAGCCTTTATCAAGAAAGTAAAGCATATTTGAGGAGAATTCAGATTTGTTGCATTGTGACAGAAATTGTGACTCTAATCTGGTCTTTCAGATTGCTGGTCTGTCCTCTACTACCCTACATGTGCTTTAAATAATAAAATTAGCTCATGGAGAATAGCGCCATGTATTCAGTTGACAGTAGCAATCGAGACTGATTGAAGCTATTATCTCTCAATCAAGCGTTAATTAAGTTTGACTGCTGGGATATTCACTCACTAACGATAAGAGGGGGTTTGGATACTTTATTAAAACACTATACATAATTCATATCTTCAGCATTGCAGATTTTATGTTAGCGTGGAAATCAGAAATCAACATGGATTCTGAGAGAGTGTGGAGGTTTTATTTATATTTTAGACATATAATCAGAGTCTCAGCAGGTAGTAAAGACCGAAGAGTGAATTTGTGTATGAAAAGGAGAGTGCGCCTGTATATTCACATGCGGATGAAAAACAGGGCTCAACAGTAAGGTTTTTTTTGCTCTCAATTGGGCAGGTAGTCCAGTTTTTGCATTTAGTCACAATCCAATGCTGGTCTTAAAAACGTCAAAAAACATATAGAATTAAACAGTAATAAAGTCAAACTGACTGATTGTTAACTGCAATTCTTTCATGACAACGTTGCACATATAACTTTAAATAAAATTATCCCTATATATAACACAGGTGACCAGTCTTTAGTAGCAAGGGTATATTTGTAGCAGTAGCCAAAAATACATTGTATGGGTCAAAATTATCTTTTTTATATACCAATAATCATTAGGATATTAAGTAAAGATCATGTTCCATGAAGATATTTTGTAAATTTCCTACCTTAAATATATCAAAACTTAATTTTTTATTGGTAATATGCATTGCTAAGATCTTCATTTGGACATTTTTTATTTATTTATTTTTTTGCATTCTCAGATTCCAGATTTTCAAATAGTTCTATCTCCAAATAATGTCCTACCCTAACAAACCATACATTAATGGAAAGCTTATTTATTCAGCTTTCATTTGATGTATAAATCTCAAATTGACCCTTGTGACTGGTTTTGTGGTCCAGGGTCACATCCCGCAGATCTATACAGGTGGAGCTGGGGAAGGTGGAGGGTTTCTGAAGCGTTGCAACTGCTACAGCAAGCAATAGCCAAATATTTGAATGTTGAGCAGCAAGCTCATTGGCTGTTAATGCGAAAGAAACCAATCAGCTGCGCCATGTGAATAATAATATCATTACATCAGATTGCATTAGAACCCACAGGTCTGCGCCATCTAGTTTCATAACAGATGTATTAAATATGTATTTAATGTCTTTAAACATGTTAAATTTAAGTGTGAATGCACATTTTACAACTTTCAGATGAATCAGTGTTATTGAGTCTACCAAAAGTACCAAATGTGGTAATTTTGGTAGACTCATCTCACTCATAGACACAATGGTTGCAACCAAAATCATATATTCTACATCCAAAATCATATACTCTCTAGGATCTCTAGGATCTCTTTTGAATAAGTACCTACTTTGTGACTGTTAAAAAAGTATTTTCTATAAATGTGTGTACTATGACCGTAGTGTGACCACCTATTGGGAATAGATCTGTTGTGGGACTGTAGGTATGATTTTGTGGGACACTTGTGAGACAGATACATTTATGCTACGTAAATACTGATTTACATCTGTTGTCATCTGCGCTTATTTATGTATCTGAGCATGCACATGTAAGCAAGAGTTTTGTATAAGAGTTAAGAGAATACACCTGCGAGAGTAGAAGTTTGTGCTTACACATTTTGAAGAACGCTGTGTCTGAAAGCTGCACCGATTTTTTCGAATTGGTTCAAATGAATGGTGAAAATAATTTTTTTCACGTGCGCTCAACCATTTCCATGGGTGGTGCTAGATCACCTGATGAGGTCTGCACATCCTTTACGCAGAAACAAAAAATAAAAGAAATAAAAAGCTTTCTTAAAAAGTCAAAAGAACGTATGTACGTTTTCTTAATATGACAATTAAAACTGGCTGATGAAAATGCAGGACATTTGCTCCACATGCAATGTGCGGGACAAGGGGTGAAAATGCTGTGCAGACACAAAGTGGGACAGGTGGTCACCCTATATGACAGTCATGTTGTCAGTAGCTGTGTTTGCGCAAGTTGAAAATACAGTCAATGGAAATACGGTCAATTTCGCAAAAACTCCAATATACTGCAAAAAAAAAAAAGAAATTGCACTCACATGAGGTGGTTTTTCATGCAATTCAAAAAAGGAATATTTTGCAAAACTGCAATGGAAACAGTTGTTTTTGCATTTACAGCTCACTTGCTGTACGTGCAAGTCACAAGATCATTCTTTAATGTACTATAACCTTCAAGATACACCTCATACGTGGCTGCTAACAAGTATAAGAGGCTTTACTTACCTCCTTCCTCTTTGCGCTGCTTTGGTGAAGATACACATCTATGTCTCCTTCGATTAAAAATAATGGCTAGTGCGGTGGGTGCGATATACATAAATCTACCAACATCGGCCGTCATGACTTATCTCAAGAAGAAAAAATGATGTTTTAGGGCCAGATTTACTAACAGTTTGCACCAGCGCAAATCGTCTTTTGGTGTTAACATAGTTCTCTCAGGAACAACTAAAGACGCAAAGTGAAGAATTGGCGCTGAAAAGGCGTGGAACACAGTTATTTTTTCACATGACCTTATAGAATATGCATTCGTAGGAATTTCCCTTTCAGGTGTAAAATTTATGGGAGGAGAGTATTAATATTAATCACCTAACGCAATTTACTAACATCTGCGCTCGTCATATTACTAGTATTCACAACATTATTTAACGCCCCCCAAAAAAACATTTCTTAAAGCAGACAGTAATTTGCGCCGCTCTTGGATTGTGGAAATGATCTGGCTGCTTCTGTGTTCTTTAATGTGTGCATTGTCAGTAAATCATGCACAGAGTTTTCCCCAACAACAATTTTATGGAATTGCGCTGTAATGTTAATTTGCCCTGTTTAATACATCTGGCCCGTAGGCGCCAATGGCCTTGTGGTTCGCACGCCGACATATAGTGCCATTGCACTGCGGGCGTCCCGAGTTCGAATCCCAGCTTGTGGAGCTCCCCCTCTCTCTCTAAAAAAAAATAAAAAATCTGGCCCTAACTCACATTACATCTGTTAATGGAAAAGCCATCATTGTGCAGTTGTTTTTTTTAATCAACATTTATAAAATATCACAGAAGTTTTGCACAAATCTGTAATAGAAACGTATGCATCCTGATGTGCATCCAATCACTTGTTTCATTCCTAAATAAATCAGATTGTTTGAATAAATCAGTTGAGTTACTGATTAAATGACTCACTCATAATGTCACCACCTATAATGTGACCTACAGAAGGAGGAAAATGAAAATCCCCACCACTAATGCACAAACTGACAGACCGAAATGAGAAAATTAAAATAAATGGAGCGATACAAAAAGGAAAAACTTGTGGGCTAGAATTAACTGTATGTGGTTTAATATGATAACAAAAATCCAAATGTTTTTGTTTTATGAAGCGTAAAAACATATGTATGAGATGAACAAACCCTTCCCCTGAAACCCTCTCACACTGGCACTGGGCCACTGCACCATCCTGTTGGTCCCTGGAAACTGTTTTCCACCAGACTGCTTTTCATAGCCTAACAAAACCAAACATCCTCTTAGCTGACATGTTCTTTTGTCTCTGAGTCAAACACAAAGTATACATGCCTTCCTAAAGATATGTCAAATTCACGGTTTTATTGACAGTGACAACCCCCCTCCCCCAGCAGAAACAATTTTGCTGGGTAAATCCCCTCATGTTTGGAGTGCAGACGCAGATGAAGGCGGTAAACACTTGGTAGCCCCTCGTTGCGCTGGATAACCGTCTGGCAGTAGGGGCAGATGTACCCTGTGGACTCCCTGCGAGGGATCCACCCTTACCTCCCCCTTTATCTCATTCTCCTCTCTGCTCAGTCTGTGCAAAGTGATAAATGCCCTGCTTTTGTGCACGTACACACACACATTTGGGAGAGGATTTCATCTCTTCTAGCTCTGGTCTCCAGTGGGCCGCAGTGTTAGTTAAGGAGGAGGTGATGGAACTGCTGCCCTGAACGCATTACACCCGCCTCAAGAACAATCTCCTAAATATATCCCATATCCAGAGCCACCAGTCTAGTGCATCCCCAACAGAAAGAGAGGCATAAATCGATGCTAAATTAATAGGATGCATGGATCTGTCCCATACCATTTACACGTACAATCTCAATCAACTTACATTTCCATGTGAAGTCAACATGAAATCAAAACAGACCCTTTTTGCTTTGTAAGTACACATGGTTGCACCCAAAAAATTAAATGCACAGAAACGGAAATATTTTTGAGTCTGTGATTGATTCAGAAGTGCATTCATACATTAAATCTATGCTAAATGACAAATTTACAGGTAGTCTTGCCCTGAAAAACATGCTATTGGTTAAACCAAAAGTTGACATGTTGGGCCAATTGTCAGTGTTTACACTGTTTGTAAAATCAACTTACAAACTGCTTTGATTTCATGTGGCTTTCAGTGTCTTATCCTCCAGATTTCAAGCTTCATCCTGGACATCTGTTCTTTAGGCAATAATGGCACCCACAGGGCATTAACAGTTTCTATAAGCTTTGAATAGTTTATTCCGTTTCAATGAAATCTAAGAATTGCAACTCCCACTCCCATAATGCGATTTTATGTCGACCTCCTCAGTCTCCCATTATGTGAGGGTGAAGAAAATAAGGCATTAATCTGCGATGACTGGATTAGAGTACAACTGGGGTTGAATATTGACATCTTTCTGAGTGGGTGACTGCTGGATAAATCAATATCATAATTACTGAATTCTCAAACAGGAATAATCCTTTAGCACAGCTATTTGGATAAAAGGGAAAGTATATTATACAATATTTACCTGGATCTTTTGATCTACAGTTAATAAATTGCAATTAATTCATTTTCAACAATCAAATAATTGTAATTCATGAATAATCACTCATTAAATGAGTGCCACAGATCATTATTTAGGAGCATGTGTGCTAACTGCCAGGTCATGGATCCGACAAGTCAAGGCAGTGTGTAATTTAGGGGAGTTCAATTACACTTTTCCTCAAATGCCCCATGCCAGAGATAAACGTATTTGCATTTTTGAGCTTCAAAACAGCTGCCAGAAAACAACAGGGGTGAGACATACTTTCCAAGATTTTCTCAAAAGCTAAGGAAAGGGGTTTTGAAATTTTTATTCCGCCTTCTTCCAAACATTATAAAATCATGGAAAAATGGTGGTAAAAATGTAATCAATTACTCAATGTCTCTTGGGCAGCTGCCAAAAACTGCCCTTATACTCTGAAATCTAATGATTCCCAAGAGAGAAGGCCACAGTATCAACACAACATTAACATTTGACATTTATCAGCTGCCCCCAGCTGTAGCAGCAGGTCACCTCTGGACACGTTCACTTCCACAGTGTGAATTGTGGGTCCATACTGAGTGATGCACAGGCTTCCTCCACTCTCACACCTTCAACCACAGCCATCAAACATTCAGTGAGAAAATACTACCCAAACCCCCTACCTTGTCATCTGTATTTGGCGAGATATGAAACCCCATCTTCCATCCTATAATCCTCCTCTGTCGTGCCAGGAGTGCCCACTTCCACTAGGGAACCAATGGCTGCCAAATTACAACAGAGCTTGACCTTATTTTTTTTTTCTTCACATACTGGAGCCAACAGATTAAGAACCCCTTTTCCTTATGCTTTGGGAGAAGGAGACGCAAATGGGAGGAATCGCATCTTTCAATAGCTTTTGGAGATTTTGGACGTTGCTCATTCAAGTAAATAGGTCAGGGGTTTCCATACCTTCCAGCAGGGTTTAGCTTCAGCCCTAATTAAGCACACCAGTTAATCAAGGTCTTGAAGATCACTAGCTGTATTTAAAAACTCGGTCCCTGAGGGGCAGTGCCCTGCAGAGTTTAGCTTCAACTTACCTCAACACACCTGTCTGGAAGTGTCTAGTATGCCTAGTAAGAGGTTGATTAGCTGGTTCAGGTGTGTCTAATTGGGGTTGAAGCTAAACTCTGCATGACATTGGCCCTCCAGGACCAACTTTGGGCACCTCTGGTCTAATATAAGTGTGTCAAATTGTGCTTCTGGAGGGTCACTGTCCTGCAGAGTTTAGCTCCAACCCTAATTAAAAGAGAAGTCCACTTCCTAAACAAAAATTTACAGATAATGTACTCACCCCCTTGTCATCCAAGATGTCTTTCTTTCTTCAGTCGTAAAGAAATTATATTTTTTGTGGAAAATATTTCAGGAGTTTGAAGTTTGAGTTCGAGTTTGAACTTCCAAAATGCAGTTTAAATGCAGCTTCTGGATTCCAGATGCGGTTGTAAATGATCCCAGCCGAGGAAGAAGGGTCTTATCTAGTGAAACGATTGGTTATTTTCATTGAAAAAAAATACAATTTAAATACTTTTTAATCTTAAACACTCATCTTGTCTTGCTCTCCCTGAACTCTGTGTATTCTGGTTCAAGACAGTTAGAGGATGTCGAAAAATTCCAATCTCATTTTTTCCCTCAACTTCAAAACTCATTTCAAAATCATCCTACATCGTTCC
This sequence comes from Labeo catla, assembly GCA_012976165.1. Lineage (NCBI taxonomy): Eukaryota > Metazoa > Chordata > Actinopteri > Cypriniformes > Cyprinidae > Labeo > Labeo catla. The sequence goes on along the minus strand of VONZ01000206.1, from coordinate 638,342 downwards.
AGAAGTACCGACCCAGACTATTCAAAGTGAACATGCGAAGAAGATCAAATACCCTTAACAAAAAAGGTAAAACAGCGATATAGGACTATTTTGAAGTTGAGGAAGGACATGAGATGGGAATTTTTCGACATACCCTAACTGTCATGAACCGGAAAAAAACAGAGTTCAGGCAGAGTAAGACAAGACGAGCGTTTGACATTAAAAACCCTGCTGAAACAACTAGCTAAAACCAGCCTAAGCTGGTTGGGAGGTTTTAGCTTGTCATCCAGGCTAGTCTTAGCTGGTCATAGCTCGTTGGCAAGCTAAAACCAGCTACTTCCAGTTAAACCAGCTGAGACCAGCCAACCAGCTTAGGCTAGTTTTAGCTGTTTTTTTTTTTCAGCAGGGAACTATATAAATTGTATTATTTTTATGATACAATCATAAAACCAATCGTTTTGCTAGATAAGACCCTTCTTCCTCGGTTGGGATCGTTTACAACTGCATTTGGGATCGTTTGAAGCCGCATTTAAACTACATTTTGGAAATTCAAACTCAGAGCACCATAGAAGTCCACTATATGGGGAAAAATTCTGAAATGTTTTCCTCAAAAAACATAATTTCTTTACTGAAGATAGAAAGACATGAACATCTTGCACACTTCTCCTTCAAGCACACCTGAATCATCTAATCAAGGTCTTTAGGACCTCTGCTAGAAACCTTCAGGTTGGAGCTAGACTCTTGGCACTCCAGCAGAATTAGACACTACACTATCTCATGGCAAAAACGTACCTGTGGAAACTTTTTCACAAGACGTGAAATACATACCAATAAGAACATATCACTGCAGTTTCCAGCATAAATGAACACTAGGGGCCAGATTTACTAACAGCTTGCACCAGTCCAAACCATCTTTTGGCATTAAAATAGTACTGTCAGAATTTACTAAAGACGCAAAGTGAAGAATTAGTGATGAAAAGGTGAGGACAGTTATTTTTGCGCCTGACTTTATTGAATATGCATTTGTAGGAGTTTCCCTATCAGACACCAAATTTATGGGAGGAGAGTATTAAAATTAATCACACAATGTGATTTACTAATGTTTGCGGTCATCAAATTCTAATCAAGTTGATTAGACGCTCACGGTCCAGCAGAATCTACATTTCTGTCATGACAACTCTCGGAGGGATTGTCATGGTAATGTACATGACAATGTTAATGTATTTGGTCTTGGCAGAATAGATCTCCTACGCTGCTGCTGCTGCTGCTGCTGCGGCTGCGGCAGAGCAAGTACAGAGACTTGCTATTGCCAACACATCCACAACAAGTAGTACTGCTGCTGCACATATAACATATATGAATAACCCTCCATATAGCATACATGAACCACCTTGTAGCAGATCTATACAGGTGGAGCTGGGGAAGGTGGAGGGCTTCTGAAGCAAGCTGCAAACCGCTACGGCAAGCTACGGCAAATCATTTCACATGTTATATAGTATGGAAGAAGGAATATTTGGACGCAGTGACTAGAAACCTCTAAGCAGATGTGTTGGAGCTTAACTCCAACTGCAGGAAACTGGCCTTTCAGGAAGAGGACTGGACAGCCCTGACAAAGGTTTTGTATTTATACAGTATGTGTATTGCCAAGGGGCACTGCAAAAACTGCTTTAAAAGGACTCTGCTTACCCTCAGAGCTGTGATGGTGGTGGGGTCCCGTATCCTGCCTTCTTCATCCTTCAGATTGTAGCCCTCTGGTCGTTTGTCTCGCTCGCTGATTTTCCATAGCTTCACAGTTTTATCTGGGAACAGAGATAGGCGAGACAATCTGTAAGGTGGAAGCAGGGCTTGTGATGTAAGGAGCAGAGAAAAACTCAACAGATTCACTGGAAAGAGGCCAGAAAAGAGAGTGAACATAGCTGGCACAACAAAACAGACAGGAGTTAAATCAACTAAGATCAATATCTCCCAGTTAACCTGATTGGACTGTTGTTTGTATGCCGAACCGCTCTAAAGTGTCCTAAAGCAGGACTACAACTTCATAAGAGCCATCCATCTTTGCAAAACTGATGAAAGTGAGTTTGCGTCTGAGGAATTGTCTACGTTTTTAGATGGCTGCAGCTACACCGCCGAAAAACAATGCAGAAATCTTTAGCTGTCTAACTGCTCAAATAGACCCTGTAAGTCAAAAGTTTACATGCACTTCTCAGAATCCGCAAAATGTTAATCAACCAAAATTAGAGGAATCCTGCAAAATGCATGTAATTTACTTTAGTACTGACTTGAATAAGATATTTCACATAAAAGACATTTACATATAGTGCATAATAGAAAATAATAGTTGAATTTTAAAAAATGACCCCGTTCAAAAATTTACATACACTTGATTCTTAATATTGTGTTGTTACCTGAATGATCCACAGTGGTTTTGTTGAGTGATAGTTGTTCATGAGTCCCTGCTGTTCTTAAGAAAAATCATTCAGGTCCCACAGATTCTTATTTAGTAATTTTTTTTTCAGCATTTTGTGTATTTGAACCCCTTCCAACAATGACTGAATGATTTTGAGATCCATCTTTTCACACTAAGGACAACTGAGGGACGCGTATGCAACTATTCCAGAAGGTTCAAACGCTCACTGATGCTTCAGAAGGAAACACAATGCATTAAGAGCTGGGGGTGAAAACTTTTTGAATGGGAAGATGAAGGTAAATTGAACTTATTTTGTCTTCTGGGAAACATGTAAGTATCTTCTGTAGCTTCTAAAGGAGAGTTCTAAAGGAAAAAAAATATGCAAAATAAGAAAAATGTACACATCATTCTGTTCAAAAGTTTTCACCCCTGGCTCTTAATGCATCGTTTTTCCTTCTGAAACAGTGAGTGTTTGAACCTTCTATAATAGTCCCTCAGTTGTCCTCAGAGTGGAAAGATGGATCTCAAAATCATACAGTCATTGTTGGAAAAGGTTCAAAAACACAAAAATGCTGAAAAAACAAAGAATTTGTGGGACCTGAATGATTTTTCTGAAGAACTGCAGGCAGTTTAACTGTTCAGGACAAACAAGAGACTCATGAACAACTATCACTAAACAAAAAAACACAACATGATTCTTCTTATTTTGGTACAATAACATTTTGCAGATTTTGCAATGTAAACTTTTGACTTGTATATGTAAAATGTATATTTTCAGTTCCGTGTTGTATGGTATTTTTCCCCAAATTCTATGCATATATCTTAGCATATTATTTGTTTCTTTAAGGAATGGCCCTGGCAATATGTATTGCAATATGTTTTTTTTCTGAATGGTGAGAAAATGCACACATGCTTGTGACTAGCAAGTCTTTTCAAAAGTAAGAAGCATTATATCAGATATAAAGAAAGCTCACCATTGGTGGACAGAAGGAAATAGGCGGCATTCTGTTGTGGCAGCCAGCGTATTTTGTTGATCTTCTCCTCAATCTCCAGACTTTTCAAGTAGTCAAACTCGGGCTCGTGGCTCTGAAAGGTGCTGTAAACATTGTACTCCCCCCGACGGTGAGGCTGGTTCTTACTCTGCAATGATGTGTGTTTATGGGTTAAGCCAAGATGAAAAAATCAGACATTTATATATATATATATATATGTATGGTGTTTCACATTCTTATTTTTAAAGTGCATTTCACTGCCTATTTCATGCATTACCATGCATGACAAATGCATCCCACATTAGCAGAGGATCACATTTACAATTCATACAGCGCTCTAAACTGCTTGAACCTAATTATACATATAGCACATAATTAGAAGCAGCAAACAAATTATAATTGAAAATTTCAGCATAAACACTGGCCTATGTTAAGTCCCTCTGTGTTACAGTCAAATATGGAATGTGTGTTGATTTTTTCTTTGTTGCTGAAAGCCGTGAAATATAAGCGAGGCAGGTCAGGATTTCAATGCACAAAGGTGGTCCGGGTTAGAGGAATATCTCAATACCGATCAGAGCGTGGAAACCTTCAGGGTCACTTCTCACCTTGGGAAGCGTCTAAATCAATAAGCAGAACTCAGACAGACCAAGAAAGGACGAGGGTATTAATGGAAACAGATTTCCCCTCGGCGGGAGGGAGGGGGTTAAAGGGGGTCTGAAACAGAGTGGGGCATGAATCATGGTGCGAGGATTAACAGACACCATGAAATCTCTTTAAAGATGATGCGAGAGTGAGATGAGGAGGGGTGGACGGCGGGGTATTCACACTTTTGTACTGCTAGACAAAACATTGAGGGTTTTTTTTAGATCTGATACAGTTCAAGACCAACTCACAAAAGCACAAATTTAAGGATAAACTGTCAATTTAGGATGAGTATGTGTACTACCATATTTTCTAGCCTAAATTTAGACTCTAAGTTAAACGCTCTATTGAAAGGGGCATGTTTTCTCATATTTTAAAAGTAAACACCCACGGCTATGATCTTTCCATATGAAATGAGCATTACATGTGAACTCTTGGGAAGCCTTGTAGCAGTAATACTCTTTAGATTTTGGAAAATACAATGTCTAAGCCAAATTACCTCCTGTTCCCTCTGGAAGACCACCACTCGTCCACCTTTGTCTCCAGTGGCCAGAAGTTCTCCTGTCGAGTTGAACTCAACTGTGGATATGATGTCAGCTGTAAGAGAGGCATAGAAGATGATATATTAGAGCTTCAAGAATTTCCCTTTAATAATCTACAATGAGATTAACATTTTGATGTATTTATAACACCTCTGAATCTCTGACAGATGTTTTTGCTTTAAATTGTAAACCTGTTGTTCAACACTTTTACAAAAAAATGAAAAGAATTGTTCAAATTTCATTTGATTACATTTTAAAAGACTAATTTAAATTGTTAAAGCTTTATGAATTCATTTGATTACCCACCATTTTTGTTCATTTGAATGAAATCTAAAAACAGAATACAGAAAAATTAAGAGGCAACACAAAGCGTTATTAGACATGTTATGTTATTAGACATCCTTTTTGAGCACTACAATTAAACCATTCCATAAAAAAATGTAAAAACTTGAATCAAACAAAAAAAGACAAAATAAAACTGATTTCAACTAGATAGTTCACAGCTGTCTTGAGACCTGCCCGACCATCTCATGTCAAATGTGATGAAACGCTCACCATGCACTCTTGAAATGCTCTCCCTGTCTGCCACCATTTCATTGAAATGTAAATATCACCAGATATCGCCCACTACCATTATCCAGCCAAATATCATCTTCAAAAGCCAGAAAGATCTAGAGACCTTTAAAAAGACATGTGAAGCAAACATTGAAAAATTCTAGGTTGACAAAGAGATCACACTGGACAAGCAGCAGATATCACAGCCAAATGCAATGCTCTCCCTGGGATGAATGCATGACATCAGATACCAAGAGAGATTTCAGGCCATGAGCAATTCAGTTCAAATCAATTCAAGATGCAATTGTATGAAAAAATCCCATGTGTATGTTTATGAAGGACATCATCCAAGATTGGGCACACAACTCTCATTCTGGTCTGCATACAAAAAAAAAAAGTGAGATAAGATGACATGTAGCGGACTGACTGCTTTAAGACAGACTATACTGTACATAGTATAGACCATACTAAGGATACTGTTTCAGTTTACGTATATAACCATTGTTCCCTGAGAATGGAACAAGAAAGGAACGTCCTCTAGTGGTCGACAGTATAGACAGGACGCAGTGTCTCATTTCCTTCTCAGGGAACCATGATTACAAAGGGATGTGACGAGAACTTGTGGCACAAGATCTCACAAGACCACTCGGATCTTGCGAGATCTCGTGACGATATCCCTGATAACATTTAACGATTAATGCTTAAAATATTGAGATCTCGATTCAAACACCCACGCAATCTTATTTCTGAATGACAACGAATTAGCTATGTCTATTAGCTATGTTTCACATCGCGAGTGTCAGAGAAGCGTGAGAAGCACATTTGTCGCTGCCCATGTTAATGAACCAGAGGGTCGGGGTAAATGTGAACACAGAAAGAACAACACAAACAGTCTTTTCAACCACATTATAATCAATATTTCTGTGTTACAGACATTGAAATAATAGAAGTACTAGGATAAAAGTTTATAGTTTGGGTATAAACACATTGTCTACAGTAGCGATCAAAACAAAAGTATCTTAACACTTGTATGAATAGTAACGCTTATCCTCTTCCGCCAGGAGGTGGCGACAACTTCATTGAATCATTCATTCAGGAGATTTCAATAGTCAAAGAAGACTTAATGAAGTGAGACACTGACTCCTTCATTACATTTTTTTTTTTTTTTGTTTAAAGCAATGAACAGTTTGTCCGAACCACTAGTAAATTACGTTTTTTGTTTTTTTTTTGGTTTGTTTTCTAATCTTTTTTCTCCAGAATCGTGAATCATGGTCTCCAATTTATTAAAAACAACTGGGATTCTCAATTTATCCAGAATCATGAAGCTCATTTAAATGTTGTTTATTACTGCATATAATTCATTAAAATGAAAGTTTAAATTCATAAAGTTCAACTTTCATAAAGAATGAAGAATGAATATTTTGCTTATATATTTCATCAGTGAGGATTTCTTAAGAAAAGTTTAAAAATCTTGTCTCAGCCTCGTGACCACAGTCTCGTGTCTTGGGATAAGTGTCTCGTCACACCCCTAATGATTACATATGTAACCTGAAACGTTCCCTTCCGAGGGAACTTCAAACTGCATCTTCTCTACAGCGACCGCTAGAAGATGCAGCTCATAGTTCCCTTGGAAGGGAACCATTAAAACATTCACATCATTAAATTATTTATTTTCTGTTAAACAGACATAAGTGCATCTACTACTATTATAGAAATGTTAGATGTATAATCCTTTGGAATTTTGGGTAAAAAAAAATACATAAATAAATTTTAGTACATTGCTGTGTGGTTTCTAAGGTGCCCTGGTGGTTGCTACGTCCCAAGTCTTTAATATAAGCTCAAAACTGTTTTATTATCCATTAGGAAAAATTGTCAGATCATTTAGAAAATACTAGGGTCACTGAAAAAAATGTGCCTCTACCTAATTTTTTGCAAAATTGTACTTGCTTACTGATACAGCATTGCATTTGTAATGAAACACACTCAAGTACGGGCCCAGTGAAAAAACAAGTCATGATGAATGAGCTCAAAGACTTGTAGAAGCAAGCTAAAATGGCATGGTTGCATCAGCAAATGTGTTTTTATTTAATTCTATAGTTTTTATCTCAGCTTTTGCTTTTGAATACTATTGGTTGGGTTTAGGAAAGAGTTTAGTGAAGGTGGTATGTTATTTTCAGACACGATGGAGCATTAACTTTTTAGCACCACTCAGCAGACATTTTTATTTCAACATTAAACACAATCAATTTTGGAACAAACTGAGCGTAACTGACATTTTACTTTCAAAGTGTCACGAAACATGCAAGAAGCAACATTATAAAGTGCCGTAGATTTGGGAGGCGCCTACTCATTTAGTCCTGTCAATTATTGATACGAGCCTATATAAGCAGCAGTCACTGCACTGTCCCAGCGTCAATTCTTCCGGCATCCCTCCACCTCCCTATCTCCTCCTGTTTCTGTTACTCTCCCTCTATGTAGCACCACAATAGGGGGGTTGAACTCTGAGCTCAAGCTGAGCTTTGGATTAAAGTCTCCATTGAGGAGCCAAGTTTGTTCTCCATTAGCTCCATTAACCATCAGGACTGAATGGGCAGACGAACTCGTGAAATATAATTTTGCACATTTTTACAATGAGCCAGGGTTAATAATAACACACCTCTCCTAAAAAAAGTCACACAATTTGAAATGCTGTAGCACAAATTTTGCAGGATGAGTTGATCCATCGCAGTTTATACTTAGGGGTTTGTTTTTAGAAAACATCAGTGATGCACATTTATCATCTACTAAATGATGGTCTACTGAAGCTAGATTTTCCATAACAGCCTTACTGGTTAACATCTCCTTCTCAATACCCAACATGCTCTGAACTGTAAATGACCCAGATCCAAACCTACAAAGATTCTTGACACTTCAAAGAGCTGCATAGCTGGATGGCTCCCATTGTGGGATGACACTGTGTCTAATCGCCAGCCCACCGCCAAAAGAAAGTGGGCCAGGGTGGGACGCTTAATTAAGGCTGTGCTACTAACGACAGACAAGCCAAAGTAGGAGCAAATCCGGTTCCTTTCAGACTGTCGGTATTGTCTGCTTTATCTTGAACGTATACACACATCATTTGACGTGTCTGGGCTGTCTTAGAAATGTTTTGCTGTGCTAGCGTTACAAAGCTTCAAAGAAAACAAAAAAACTGTCTGGCATTGTGTACATGCTGTTCTTGCAGGAGTCGGGTGTTTACTTCCAGCTATCTGGGTTTTCTGTATATTTCAAGGTACTCTCATCCTACCCAGAGCCAAGAACCCAAATAACCTGTAAATTCAAGCTATTTTCTGACCTAGCTAGTGCACATCAACAGTTTTAAGACCGCAAGCACACTACCTCGCTGCTACATAAGTGAATGGTAAAAGATGTTACAGTGCAAAGTTCATTAGCAAACACTGCTCTGTCTCCCTCTGCTGTGCGCGTCCCGATCGATTCCTACCTTTGACACATCTTCCTTGGTCTTCCTCAAGGAGATGCATCTGTTTCTCTGTCTTTGAGATGCACTGTTGCTATGCAATCCTTACTGCGAACAGAAAGGGTTGTTTCTGCTTCGATAACCGCCGTTTTCCTTCTCTCTCTCACTCTCTGTTTCTCTATCACGCAGGTATCGCTATTTCATGGTATGTATCATCTCACAATTCACCAGCTCTCCCCACACAATCGCAAAATGAGTCCAGCACTCCCGAAATAGTCTGCTTGGATTCATTTGCATAAATCCCAAACAAATACAGAAGAAATGACTTCGAAATATTTGCTTTTATCCATCTCAAGGAGTGAATAAACGAGAGAGAGAGAGAAGCTAGACACGGAGAGATGGAGAAAGAGAGACAGAGAGAGAGACTAAGAAAAAGAACAGGGATTGAAAAGGCTTGTTGTTTTTTCACCCCGATACACCTCTCTGGGCTTTTATATTGTCTGCATGGTGAATTTAAGTGCAGCGTTTCCATGACAACCGTTCTTTGGACTAAAACAAGCACTGTGTGCGATTCTTGCAAAGACTTTGTTCATGTGGTGTGAACTGGCATCGCACTGACAGAATTTAGAGCAGTCGGGGAAATCTTACGGAGCGTACAGGTCACATTTAATTTTGAATTCAAAACAAAGAAATTCAAAATGAGATTTTTCTTAAAGAAAACAAAGCCTTCCTTAGGATCAGTAAGAATTTGTACACTGTGGCATTGTACACAAGCATCCCCACCCAATTTTCATTGTTTACAATGTTTAATTTATGCCTGTTTAAATAAAAATAAGTCTTACAGCTATACTTACTGTAATATAGGAAAATACTGAATAACGAGAATTAAATAAAATAAAACAATAAAAGTAAAAAATGAAAAAAAAAAAAAAAACTTTAAAGATTTAATATAAATAAAATATAACTGAAAAGGTGGTGAAAAGTGGTTTTACTTTGTTACTAAAGAGCATTTTTCCAGTCTCTGTATGTAAACTGTAAACTTTTAGTTTTACTTCACAACATCCCAAAGCATAATATTGTAATTTTTACTCCAATACATTTCGTAAAATCATATCATTTGTGACTCTGGACCACAAAACCAGTCTTAAGTCACTGGGGTATATTTGTAGCAATAGCCAAAAATACACTGTATAGGTCAAAATTGTTGATTTTTCTTTTATGCCAAAAATCATTAGGAAATTAAGTAAAGATCATGTTTCATGAAGATACTTCCTACTGTAAATATATCAAAACTTAATTTTTGATTAGTAATATGCATTAGTAAGAGTTTCATTTGGACAACTTTAAAGGTGATTTTATCAATATTTTGATTTTTTTGCACCCTCAGATTCTATTTATTCAAATAGATGTATCTCGGTCAAATATTGTCATATCCTAACAAACCATACATCAATGGAAAGCTGTTTATTCAGCGTTCAGGTGATGTATAAAGCTCAATTTTGAAAAACTGGCCCTTATGACTGGTTCTGTGGTCCTTGGTCACATTTCTTGTTATTTCAAACTGAAATAATTATCACCCCTTCTGAGACATAAGAGCAATGTCCGATTTCTGAATGAGCTTATTCTTTTCAGTTAAGCTGTTGAATCTGTTCGCAAATCATACTGAATAACTTATTTGGGAATCTAACTAATCTTACACAAGCTGTTCTTTAGTCAGGAACTCACAGATACATTAAAACATTACTAAGGGTAAATTACTAACGCTTTCAGATATTGGCGAACTAAATCTACTGTAAAAGGCTGAGCTGTTTGCACACAATGCATAACATGCTTGCGTGTGGACATGTCTAGTCTATACGGTGTAGGCTCTTTTAGGCAAAAAAATGCAAATTAATGTCCACACATCTTCAGTTTCTGAGATAAAATAAGTATGTTTGCATAGTGTTCCTCTTAAAATGTTAGTGCATTTTGCCTTACATGATGCCTGCACATTGTATTTTATACTTTTTGATGGCACACATTTACACAAATTTCATTTTCCACCTTTTGAAAAATACTATATAGTGTTTACATATAATGGTTTAATGTTTAATGTTTTGATAGTGTATAATATATTTTGGTAAAAAAAAAAAAAAGAAAGAAAAAAGTTTTGCTTATTTGCAAATCAATACATATTTAATGTCTGTATAAATCTTTTTTGACTAGTGTTGGTTAGAATAAATAAATATTTCATCTATCAGTAGTTTTTTACTTGTAATACTTCATTACACTAAAAATCACACACTTTTACTCAAATAAAATTGAAATTGAGTACTTATACTAGAGCAATTTTTCTTTAGGAACACATTACTTTTACTAAAGTACTTGATTTGTGTACTTCATTCACCACTGTTAAAAAGCAATAGTTTTTAATCAGAATTTGGTTGGAAAACAAGTCACAAATAAATAGCTGCAAAATGTACTGTAGCTTTTTTTTACTTCTTTTAGATTGCTTCTAAAATGCTATATTGTTGCTCTAATGGTTTTCCTATTCATTTTTAAATGAATAGAAGTTTAAAATAGGGCTGGGCGATATGGCCAAAAAATGATCACAATCAATTTTTTTTGTGTTCTGAAAAACTCATGTCTGTCTATCAATCACAAGAATGATACTGCTGTTGCATAAAGATGTTAAGCAATGCCATTAAACTCAGACACTGTTCTGTCAAGGATACGGTGCAATGAAGTTAGCCAATCACAGCAGTGGGCCTTTACTTCCAGTTCTGCAAGAGTTAACACCCCTTGAAATTGAGTGGTTTCCACAGAAAGTGATAATGAGAGAGAAAAAATATCATTTTTACGAATATTATTTTTGGTTGCAAACTTTACAAACTAATCTTGAGAAAAGGAATATAAAAAATCTGAAACAGCATTCAATGCTAAAATTACCTATTGAATTTAAATTCAACTGGGTTATTTAGACAAAAAGAAAAGCCCTCTTATGGCCTCTGGTACCACAAGTCAGCAACATCTGTATGACGCACTAAAGATCAGCCACTCTTTTGTGACGTGCATTTAAAACGGCACAACTTGCATGAAAAGGAGAGTTTATGCTGCTGCGCTAACAGTGGTAAAGCTTGGCAAACACTGCCATTCTGTGACAAAAGCAGAGCCATTGTGCTGTGAGTTAATGGGTGTTCTTTCAGACTGTCAGCGGACATTTATGCCAGCACTCTTGAGTCTTGGCTGATCACCATCTAGGCCTTATGGACAATACATTTTTTGAAAGGCACATCTAAAGAAAGTGCAACACAACAGTTTTTCTGTAGAAGCACACCGAACAATACATGATTTGTGACCCACTTGGACAGATGTGCCACAGAGCTCTCATTAGAACACTTCATACTGTATCAAACACACACACATACAGGACAATCACACTCACCCACACTGCTTAAACAACAGTCTATGTGAGACATATCAGAGCACACAAAGCATCATGGGGTAAAATGCTAAAGGGGCGGTGGGCTTGGAGGATAGAATAATTACATCGAAATCATATTCCGATTCCTTGCGGAAGCAGAATTCTAAATGAGTTCTCAAAGATGCAAAACACTCTGACCTAATTAGGCCCCTGGAGCACCCAATTTTTTGACTACTTATTTCTGCATTCTTTTTGCTTATTATCAGCAGGGAATGTGGTATAGATGCAGAACACAACTGAACATTTAGGCAAAAATGAAGATGCTTGGAAGGTGGATAAAAGACTGCCTTGCTATCATATTTGTAAAACTTAGTTTCAGAATCTCAATATGAGACGGTATTATCAAAGATTACAGAGATGTAATGTAGCTACTAACCAGTAATGCACCAAAATGATTCAGCCGTGCAATACTGTGTTAGTAGCAACATCATGGCAGAGGAGCAAATCAGCTATAATTTTACAAATATTACTGTTTTTGTGTCAAAGAATGTAGTTTTACGAGTTTTAGGCAAGAATGTTGTTATTTAGACTTCAAATATTTGAATTTTTTTATTTATTATTTTTTTTTTTTCAAATATGTTTCAAACATTTAAATATATATTCAGTTTGTTTATAAATATAGCACCTGTTTGAGAAATTGCTTCAGCATTTTCAGAGATGTGAGCTCCAGGGCATCAACGGTTGTTCAGCAAATGAACCCACTCAGAACAGCCTTACCTCGGCAAAGACTTTTATATTGAAAGGGATTAAAACAAGGTTGTAAACAAGTACATTATTTTTATTTTTTAAAAACACATTGTAAGATGCAACCAACAATTGCATTGACCAGCACTGTCACTGGAAACCCCACTAAAGGAGTACTTCACTTCCAGAACAAAAATTTACAGATAATGTACTCACCCCCTTGTCATCCAAGATGTTCATGTCTTTCTTTCTTCAGTCGTAAAGAAATTGTGTTTTTTAAGGAAAACATTTTAGGATTCCTCTCATATAACAGACTTCTATGGTGCCCCTAAGTTTGAACTTCCAAAATGCAGTTTAAATGCAGCTTCAAAGGGCTCTAAATGATCCCAGCCAAGGAATAAGGGTCTTATCTAATGAAACGATCGGTTTATATAAAGTATATTTATATACTTCAAAATCGCCAATTTATATACTTAAAAAAAATTACCGGAAGAAACAGTTCACGCTGACCTAGACAAGATGAGCGTTTGAGGTTAAAAAGTATACAAATTGTAATTTTTTTTTTTTTTTAAAATAACTGATCGTTTCGCTAGATAGGACCCTTCTTCCTTGGCTGGGTTTAGAGCCCTTTAAAGCTGCATTTAGCTGCATTTTTAAGTTCAAACTCAGGGGCACCACAGATGTCCACTATATGGAGAGAAATCCTGAAATGTTCTCCTCAAAAAACATAATTTCTTTACGAATGAAGAAAGAAAGACATGAACATTTTGGATGACAAGGGGGTGAGTACATTATCTGTATATTTCTGTTTTGGAAGTGAACTACTCCTTTAACCTTTGAAAGGATACTACAACAAAGATATTGCTTGGGCTCAGAGACATTGTTGGCTCCTATTGTTGGCCACTGCGTTCTCAGTGGCTCAATGTTGGGAGAAAATAAAGACTCTTACATTCAGTCTTACATCCAAACACTGAACACTGGGATTGCTTACGAGACATTGTTGATGTTACAGCTGCTCGAGTGCGGAGAAAATGGAGGACAGCGTACAACCAAACACAACTCGCTGAGGGCGGAAACTATGGCAATGCAGGACTGTCAGTGAGCAGTCGTAGGCGGGGCCTGAACAATGTCACGTCAGACTGCTTTGAGATTCAAAACCGCATACCTAATGAAACTGATTTGGTTTAATGGGGATAAAAAAAAAATAAGGAGTGGGTGGATTTTTATCATTGTAGGGTGGTTGTGTTCACACAACATTTTTTTGTTTAAACTTCATAATAACATTTGAAAGCTGAGATTTTGTTTCATTTCAAAAGTAACAAAGCACAAAGCTCATTAGGATTACTGGGTGGGAGATGTGCTACAAATACATTTTAGTGACAGCATAGACTAAAAGATCATTCTGGGATTTTAAGAATCAATATAATTTCATCAAAATGAAAAATGAAAATTGGAAAATCAATACTGTCAGCCAAGCCCTAGCTTCCACATTTTATGTTTACCTGTGGTAGCTTCTCCACAAAATATTAGAGTCATTAGAGAAGCGCTAATGTAACGTCAGTGTTTCAGTCAATGATTTTTCGGTCAATAATTTCATTGGATCTTTAAATGGAAGTTCTGAAGGAATGATGTGAGAAAGACAGTAATGGTTAGTGTGTGTAATAATAGTGGAGGAGGTTTGGAAGGGCTGAGCAGACAGAATCACAGAGCACTGGTGTGTATTCGCGGATAGCGGCTTGGCAGCCAAAGTGTTATTGGAAGCTGGATCCAACCATTATTAACACATTAGGAATGTGAGGAGCTGAATAGGAAAGCTAATTAATGGAGCAACTCGGATGAGTGCATGAGCTGAAGGCTTTGTGCATGTGATTATGCCTGTGCACTGTCAATGAGTGCTGTCAATTCATCAGGAAAGAATAAGAGCTGTAAACAGAAATTCTGATGATTTTTTTAGTAAATAAAACTGGAGGCTTACAACTGCAATACTTGTGGATTATAAAATTTTCCATATTTGAAGGGACAGTTAATAGTTAAAAATGCAAATTCTGTCAGCAATTACTCATCCTTATGCCATTCCAAACCCATAAAACTTAAGTTTGTATTTAAAATAAATATAACAAAGATCTCCACCAAGGTCATGGAGGCATCATAAAAGTAATCCATGTTAAACAAGTGGTTCAATCCCAATTTTATGAAGTGATTTGAATTTTCTTGTATGTTAAATGTATTTTCTTGTATGTTTTAATTTATTATTAATGCCTTTCAAGCTATCTTCTATTGGCTAAATCACAAGGCTACATCACATGGCGAAGACCTTCCCACAAAGTACTGAATTGATCTAATAAACCATCTAGGATGGTTCCAAGCGAAATCAATTGTGTATAGAGCTTCACATAACTGACTAGCACAACTTACTTGAGTTTCTTCTAATAATAGTGATACAAATATGTCATTTTTTATGTTGAAGTTTTAGAAGGCAGCTTAGAATACAGCAGATAACAATGCAGTTGACCATTCTCTTAAAGCTTGGTCTTATCTGAGATCGGTGCATCCTCCTCAACAATATCTTCTTATGCCATATGTTGCTTCGAGATTTCATTTTGCTGTTGTTATTGAAGTATGTATCTATCAATTTCACACCAACTCTATCTTGCTTGGTGGATTAGAGTGAGAAAATAAATCAAAAAGACAGTGAAGCCTGCAAATGCAGTTGGGTCAAAGGTCAACGTGACGTGCAGAAGGAGACCGTCCTGAAATGAAACCCTTTTTTCTAATAACGCACAGACGACTCCAGGGCTGCAATAAAACAAGCAAACCCATATAGCAGACACTGTCATCTCACATATGATTAAACATGAACGCAGGAGATTGGCTATCTGGCCATCTTTGACTCTTGATTGTGGCGAGATTGGATCCCTTGATGTCTACTATGCTCAGAAGATGAAAGGCTAAAATTAGCATAGAGAGGATGCAGACCATGATGCTAAAAATCAAATAAGAGGGTGACCAAAAAAAAGAGGTCTGATTAGGAAAAAGGGGGTGAAGTGAATACCTTTCAACCCACTTCAAAGTGTCAGAAAATCATTTTCAAAAAAGACACAAAGGTTCAGCTTGCATGCCCCCAATTCGCCAGCGTAAATTTGTCAGCAAAAGTACAAACATTAGCAGAAACGCCTCAGATTTGATCATGTTTGTTAGTAATGAATGCACTGTTATTTGCTTATTGGATAAAAGCTAAAAAAGAAGAAATTAGGGCTGCACAATATGCATGCGGTTACCATGTTGATTACAGCATTCAGTTTTTATCTAATCAAATTGGTTTTTACTTGCAAAATTAGTTTTTGGAGTGGTTGAGCATCTGGTTGACCAATCATACATTGAGTACATGAATGCAGTGGCCAATCAGACAAAACTACAATTCTCATATTATAACCAACAAAGCATGGATGCAATGAAAAATTATTCTTACATTTTGAAAATATTTATGCAGTATACACAATTTTTTAATTGATTATTACAAATGTGTTTTGCAAGAGAGGTCACCACTTTAACTTAAAAGGGTTAGTTCACCCAAAAATTGTAACGTTTTAACAATGTCCTTGCTACGCTTCTGGGCCTTGAACATGCTAGTTCTATTGCTGTCTATGGAGGGTCAGAAAGCTCTTGGATTTCATTAAAAAATATCTTCATTTGTGTAAGATGAAGATGTACGAGGGCAAGCCAAAATGTAATACATACTGTCTTTGCAAAAACCACATAAATATCAGATGTTTTTTTTTTTTTAATGTGCTGATAACATAACATAAATTAGCAATTCAGCAACATGCATTTACACAAAGAACATGTTATTTTAGATACTGGCTTTCCTGTAGCTCAACAGTAGCTCAAACAGCTTTACACTAGCAGGTCATGGGTTCAATTCCAAGGAAAAACAACTGATTAAAAAAAAAAAAAAGTAAATGTGCATCTTGAATGCAATGCAAGTTGCTTTGGATAAAAGCATCTGCCAGATGCATACATTATTGGTACAACAGTAAAGAAGGGAAGGACACAGGGAAGACAGCTTGTAGACTTTAATGCAATGCTAAACAATGGCACGGGAAAGAGATTAGTGCTGTGAGGTATCTGAATTATGTGCGTCAGAGGGATTGACTCTGGGATAATTGTACCGGGTGTGCCCTGACGCTGTTTCAAAGACAACAGTGAAAGGCTATGAACTCTGCCTAATATAAAACCTACGGTAATATACGCTAATAGACTAATTAACTCATTTAAACCCACCAGCTTCACAGACAGTTGACATCGTGCATGAATCACAATAAGGTTATCACAGAAGTTAGCTTTGTTTCCTGTTGTGTTGATCTGCTGCATTAAGTGGCTTAGACAGAAGTTTCTAATCTTGAGTTCCGTGTGCAACAGACAGCCATCCATTCTCTCTGGAGTTATAAATAACTGACCCGCACTAGCCTGCGGCCATATCACAGATCACCGTAGGCACGTATTCGTCTGGACAAGAGGATCGCAGCAGCAGGAATAGATCTCCCAGCTCCTGGGACAGATGCATCTCACTAGTCCACTTTGTTAAAAAAAAAGGGACAGGTAATGTCTGGCCTCCAGATCATATTTAAAAGAGCGCTGCAAGGCCATTTGAGAATGCAAAACTTTGAGTAAAAGCAATTAAAAATAAAACAATATAAAAATAATTGAATTAAACATTAAATTACATAAAACAAGATTAATGAAAAATTAATTAAAAGTCTCTTTATTGTGCCAGCTGTAATAAAAAGGCCAATATAGCATGTCATCATTACTTTGATACAATGCAAACAAAAATCGGTGCCCTTCGATTATGCATGATATTTGCCCAACAGTTTTTCTGTTGCATTACTATAGAAATGGACATAATAGACTTTCGGTCATCGGAAGTCATGCATTGTACAATCAGAGGTCAACATGTGTTTGAGAAACTCATTTCAGCCATGAAAGAACCAGAGCTAACATGAGAAAAGTTAAATATGGATTGAAACGGAAATTGTGATTGTCTTTTTTATATTGTGGCTTTCAAAGGAGGAATGTAAGAGAAAATAAAATACTTCATGATATTGCTAAGCCAAATTATTTCATGAATCATGGACATAGTGACATTAAGTACCTTTCAAAGCTTTAGGGTTCCAATCAGCTGGTATCAAGTGTTAAAACATTCAAGGTCGAATTGAAATTATGGCAACTGTAGCTTCCACTGAATGGCCGTTAAGAGAAAAAGGTTTCCCACCCTGTGCAGCAAGTTTAATACTTATATCTGCCATTGTGGTTTGGATCTGGTTTTGGCTCTCTCGCTTTTGACTAAAAGCAATTCAAGGCTTTTTAAAAGGTTGATTTTAAATGTTGATTCACCAAGAGGTCAACGAGGGCTACCATTTTGAACCGTCCATGTTAAAAACTAATCTGACTAGTATAAACCACACTATTTATTGTAGCCACAGGCTGATAGTGATATGCTGTACCTTCTTCTGTGTTTACAATAGGTGTAATGGTACACAGAAGTCACAGTTTGGTACGATTTTGGGGTCAAGGTTCGATGAGTTTGGTACAACAAGAAATGTATTTTTTCATTTATTTTGAACAGACAGTAGTGCTACATGAAGCATGAGCAGTTTGAATTAGATTGTATAGTTTTAAGATTTAAAGCAAAAACAGAATTATACTGCACAAGCACAAAACAAAAACAAAATGCAAATTTATTCACTGAAAGCAGGTGGCGCTTATGGAACATCAGCGATATAGTGTTTTTTTGGTTACTACTGTAAACAAAGCATTTGCACTTATAAATAACTTAATATGCATTATATAGAGGTAAGAGGTCAAGAAAATGCCATCGAAACATTCCTGCAGATGGTCAGTTCCTCTCAGAAATACATTCGTATGAACCCAGACATATATGTCTTCCTATATTTCGAGCATCGCGAACAGCCATGACATACTAGAAACCAAATTATGCAGGTGTGGAATTTTCTGCAAAATCCAAGCCGACAGCTCAAATTTTTAATTAATATTATAGGCTTACTGAAGTAAAATGAAATAAAGAAGACCACTGCATATTTACCTTCTCGCTTAATAATGGAATTTTGTATCGCAGTGTAGTTTTAATAGTGACACTTTATTTTAAAGACTGGAATACAGTACACGACTTTTAGTATTTGAACAGATTTCAAAACACTAGGCATCATACACTTACTGACTTTGTAATAGTCACAGAGGAAAAACTGGCCATCACAGATGACTGAGACACTACTAGACTTTAAAGTTGTTACAATTCCAACAAACTCATACACAAACATGTGCTTTGTTGCTAAGAGATGACAAATGAAAACAATGTGTCCTAAAATCTGCTCAAAATATCCAAAATATTTGATATCCTCTTACTGAATGTAGTCAGTCTGAAACTAAAAAATCTGAGATCATCATACACTATGCGATTTTCTATGAAATCTGTCAATTCAAATCTGCAGACAGGCCCTGACTTTCGGCAACTAGCATCAACTTCTGCAGTCAGAAAATCTGGGCAAATCTAACCTTATTAGCATGCATATTACTAGCATATTGGCTATTTATTAGTACTTCTAAAGCACATATTAATGCTTTATTCTGCATTACCATATTTTAGATCCCTTAATCCCACCCCATACCTAAACTTATCAACTACCTTAGTATTATTAATAAGCAGCCAATTTGGAGTTTAATGAGGAAAAAGTCATAGTTAATATTTAATAGAGAGAACTGTTACCTAGACTAAAGTGTGACCATTTAAGTAAAATAAAAACTCACATTTAATAATTAGAATTAGGAAATGTATTAACTACAGTATGCCTTAAAACGTTGAAATTTTCAAAACCTAAAACCACCCTTTTCGCTATTAATAATGGAGTAAAATGCTAGAGCAGGGAATAAAAACTAAATATCTAAATCAAGCAAACTGCCTCCTGTCTTTCTACAATCTACCTCCTGCCTTTCCATTCTCTTTCTTATACTGTACTGTGAGCAGATTTACTTTGGGAATAATGAATATGCCTCCAGGGGCTGAAGCTAAAATATTTCGTTTCATGAATAAATTGAATGGGGTAGCCAGGGGGTGTTTGGCTTGGCAGCAGCGCTTACCAGGAACCAGTCAATAACAAACGGGACCCGCTCTGCATCTAATGATCCAGAGAGATTACATGCGAACTGTGAACAGCAGCAGACTGCTGGAGTTTGCTTTCTCTTTACCCACAATGCACCTCTCTGTTAGAGAGGTCAGAGAGCTAAGAGAACAATCATTTAGCACTCAGGGCAAAGAAATAGAGATGATAAAAATAGAAATCCAAGATCTGGGTTGTGGCTTTCAAGGGAGGAATACAAAAGTAAAATAAAACCGATGTTGCTTTGCCAATTTTTTTCATTCATCACATCATCAGTAACAAACAATGATAGCTTTTTAATGGCAATGCAATAATATGGAAGCTCATTTCAACCATGTAATGTACCAAAGTCACAATTAAGAGATGAAAGTCAAAAATATGAGAAAAGTCATAATTATGAGATAAAAAGTCAAAATCATGACAAAAATAATCATAATTATGATAGAAAAATAGCACCAGCTGTGGTCCGATCTTCCTGAAACTTTGCATGCTTGTTTAGAATCACCTGTCGCATGTGCTCCTCAGGTTTCGTGAAGTTTTGAGTTTTCGTTTAGGCTTTATAGGCTTTTGGGTATATTTGGGCAGGCCCCTTTTCTAAAGGACCCTGTTATAGCTTCCCAAAGGGTAAATTTCAACATGTTTTTGATAATTATTGACCTAGAGAGTCCAGAGAATTGCACTGCAGTGTTTTTTTCCAGACTGAGCAAAAAATGTAGGACAAGTTTGCAAAAGTAGGTTTTTCACATCTTCTCAATTATTTAAAAAACATTTTGATTGACAACAGTGGTTCTAGAGGCAAAGTTGTTCGGAACAAGGAGGTCTATCAGAAATATCGCGTGAATGTGTGGAATGTGGAATGTGTGGAAAACTGTGCAATGTACAATTGTTTACCCAAAGAAACTTGTGGCACTTTGCACCAAGACCATGCACTGCGTTGATAGTACAAATGGTTGCCCAGTTATAGCAATTTTTATGTTTTTTTTCCCTCTTATAGCACCACTAAATGGCCAATCTCCCAGATTTTTTTCCTGTGACCTCAGCTTGAACTCTTACATAAGTGCGCCAAGGTTGGTGAAGATATCTCATTCTGTTCAGGAGTTATAGGCATTTTACTAAAAGTGGCCCTGCCCCCTTCAAACGTTTTGGCGTCCCTTTGCCACAGTGAGTCGAAAGTTCGACTTTTTTGATAATTATTGATATTCACTCTCCAGGACAACCTAGGACTAGTTCCCAAAAGTAGGTTTCGCAAAAAATGCAAAATACCTGAAAATTTCACAATCAAATCTGAGGCGGGCATTTTGTCTGGCATGTGCCAAGGATTCCAACGACATAAGACACTTGACGACTGACGGTGTAGCGTTATGAGCGATTTCATACTTCGGATCGCTGTAGCACCCCTATTAGGCTGATTGGGGTGAGCCTCGGTCACGTTGCAGGTGGTGTGAATACTACCATCCCTCCAAGTTTCAAGTCTCTACGGTTTGGTCTGCATGATCGGGTGAAAAACCTAGGACTAATTCGCAAAATTGGGTTTTGCAAAAAATGCGTTAATGTGTGTTTTGCGGGCAGCTGACTGTGCTGAAGAACAAGCTACAAGACAAGTTACCTCCCTAGCATAGGATAGATATATTGATTTATCACACAGCTCCCTGAAATAGTCTACTCTGATTGGTCAGTCATGACATTCTGAAGTATACTGTTCTCCGATAACAACCGTCGTCATTAGCAATGCTGAATAACGAAGTCATATGGGTATTTGAGACCAGTGCTTCTTTCACATCTCTCATATCACAATGCAGCGCTCTCACTCATTTCATTGAAATGCAAGTGCTATCATCTTGTGCTTTAGTTATTTACTGTAAAATGAAACCAGAAGACTTCAGTGTTAATAGTAGGCTTGCGTAGTATTGTTAAAAGTGTTTGTCTTGTTGCTAGTATGATTGTTTTAAACATTTTGGCATCCCTTTGCCATGGTGAGTTGAAAGAATCTTTCTGCACTCGTTTGGTTCCAATCAGGTGAAAAACCTAGGACAAAACACTCGAAAATTTCATGATCGAATCTGAGTCGTGCATTTTGTATGGCATGAGCCAAGGATTCCAATGACATAAGACACTTGACGACTGACGGTTTAGGAGTTATGAGCGATTTCGTACTTTCAATTGCTGTAGCGCCCCCGTCAAGCTGATTGGGGTGAGCCTCAGTCACGTTGTAGACAGTGTGAATACTACCATCCCTCCAAGTTTCAAGTCTCTAAGACTTAAAGTTTGGTCTGCATGATCAGTTTTATGTGGAAATCGCTCACCCATGACCATTCTAACAATTACAATAGGGTTTCAGCGCTATGCGCTTGAACACCTAAAAACTAGCTTAAAACCATTTTTTTGTTCTTGAAAATACTAATTGCCTAAGTCTTTTGCACAGTAGTGTATTTCTCTGAAGATATTCTGTACACAGATAAACTGTGTCCTGTTCTCCCTACAACTCAATACAGGCTATTACCCATGGACTGTAATTCCCTGCAGTGTTGGCCCTCCACTGTTAACTGTTAGGGGCCAGAAGTCTTTTGTCTGGTGGGTATTGGGTGGCTCGATGCTGACTGGGGGGGATTGCAGTAAATATAAAGAGGCATTTTGCTGAGTTCAGGTACTGAAGCAGCACTGCAGTGGTGGAGAGAGGCCTAGTCCATATGGATACATAAATAACCACACAGGAATCAACGGGCTTGGAGAAAATAAATCAGTTTTGATTTATGGCCATGGAGCAGCAGTAAACAAAGATGCAAATGCAAAGAGCCAAGCACAGGACCTTATAGGTTAAAGATGGTGCTGGGGGAAAATGAACTGAAAGAAGTGGCACTACTAACTGCACCACATTTTTCAGTAGTGTGGCGGTAGTTCATCTATTTCAATACAGTTTTTCACTAACAAGCAGCTTTTTACATTTACAGAAGTTAATGTGTGTTTTGTGGGCAGCTGATTGTGCTGAAGAAAAAGAAGACAAGTTTCCTCCCTAGCATAGGATAGATATATTGATTTATCACACGGCTCCCTGAAATAGTCTACTCTGATTGGTCAGTCATGACATTCTGAAGTATATTATTCTCCGATAACAACCGCCGTCGTTAGCAATGCTGAATAACAAAGTCATATGGGTATTTGAGACCAGTGCTTCTTTCACATCTCTCATATCACAATGCAGCGCTCTCACTCATTTCATTCAAATGCAACTGCTATCATCTTGTGCTTTAGTTATTTACTGTATTTACTGTCAAATGAAACCAGAATACTTCAGTGTTAATAGTAGGCTTGTGTAGTATTGTTAAAAGTGTTCATCTTGTTGCTATATGATTGTTTTGTACACTATAATGGATTTAAAGTGATAGCATACCCAAAAATAAAAATTACCCCATGATTTACTCTCTCCCTAAAAAGCTTTCTTCTTAAATAACAATGTATGTCCTCGTCTTTATTTATGTGGTGAAAGGCTGTGTAATTACTGATATGACTGTACCTTATGCCATGTTGTGGTTTTGCAGAAGCTTTGTGTTTAAATATTTCTTAAATCAATATTTTGTGTCTAATTATTTACTTGTGGTAAGTAGCCATGCAATAAGTGAATGTCTACATAGTAAAAAAAAAATTCCGTAAAATTTATGAAAAAAAAAAAACAGCAGCTGTGGTTACCGTAAAAAAAATATGGTAGCAACGTTTTACATTTTACGGGTTTCACTTAAATTTACAGGTAAAAACCGTAATTGAATTAACTGATATAATGTTAATTTACCAACCTTTAGAAGTACTGAAATCTGTTTTGTACATTTGGAATACACTGATATCCACCATAAGCATGTGGTGATGAGAAAGTCACATGATGAACCAAAGCCAATCACAAACAGCTTTTAAATATTAATATATATAGAAGGGGAACAGTGTCATTCACACAAACACTAAACATCATCATGGTAACACACATGAAACTGAAATAATTAGCGATGCACCGAAATGGAAATTCTTGGCCGAAACCGAAAACCAAAAAAGAGGAAACCAAGGCCGAAAACCGAAACACTGAACGAAATTATGCCAATTATTAGTACCATTGCATTTGTGGCTATGACTGTGTACTAACCATAGTAAAATCAAGGCATTGCAATTGCATAAATTAATATTAAAGTTTCAAAGAATAAATCGTTGAGGTTGAGCTTGTCGTCTGCCTGACATTTGAGAAAGATTTGAGAGAGTGTATTTAAATAGGGCCAGTGCATAAATTAAAATTTTTGTCAAATTTAAAAAATATCTAGCAGAAATATGGCTACAATCTGATAGTCACATATATAATAGCCTAAGGGGCCGTTCACATATCGTGTCTTTTGCGCGCTCAAGTTCATTATTTCAAATGTAGACGCGCAGCAGCCGCGCTCATAACGGAAGCGATGCGACGCGCTCGTTTTTTTCAGGCGCGTCCATGCCGCGTCGAGATGAAAATATCTCAGAATGCTGCAAGCGCACCGCGGGTCACGTGACAAGATTCAACCAATTAGCTTAATCCTTTCCCGTAACAACATTGAAAGCTCAGCCAAGATGGAGAAACAGTTGATCATAGCTGTACATTTTTAAATAAATTTAGTAGCAGAGCTACAGTAAGTGATTTTTAGTGCTGGAAATTGTCCTTTGATGAAACTTCCGCGTCTTCATTTAGAGTGCGGGTCATGGTTGCTTAGTATGGGGTTATTTTTGTGTCTTTATTATTCAAACAAAAATACTGTGTTTCAGAGTAAAACTAAGTATTTTGTAATTAAAAAATAAAAGTTTGCAAAAAAAGTCTTCTTAAATCTCAAAAATAAAGAAATTGATAACAAAAGTATTTGCAGTGCATGTACTTTTCTTTACAATTACAATTTTTCTTTAGCGAGGTTCAGCCATGGCGAACAACAGCAACAACAGGTCGTTTACTGGGTAAGATAACCAAGTTAACGTCTTAAACTCAGTGACAAGTGAACTTATGTAGTCTCTCTTCTCATGCTCACATATTTAAATACGTAACGTTAGCTAAGCCCGCCTGTAGTTTGGCAATACCGTTAAATAGAGGGGCACGAGATGACTCGGATGACGATTGTAATCAAGGTAAAGACCATTATGACATGCAAGAGTCGTACAGTAGCGGTATTAACATTAAGTGACATGGCATCTGACACGCGGGCTACAGGCGGGCTTAGCTAACGTTACGTATTTAAATATGTGAGCATGAGAAGAGAGACTACATAAGTTCACTTGTCACTGAGTTTAAGACGTTAACTTGGTTATCTTACCCAGTAAACGACTTGTTGTTGCTGTTGTTCGCCATGGCTGAACCTCGCTCGCTCCTCAGTCAGACTGGCGCCTGGCGGCACAACGTAGTGGGCGTGGTCACTTCAATCGAGAGTGACCAATAGAAAAAGGCCTTTCATCCTGGTAGGTAGAGACCGCCCACTGAGATACAGCTTACTCGCAAGCAAAACTTTTTAACTCGCAAACAAAAATTTTAGACTCGCAAAAAAAGAAAGCAGAAAGGAGAGCAAAACTTGTGGTTTCGCGATGAAAAGTGTTTGAAGTGCGCAAAGAAAAATAAAGATTGTAAAGAAAAGTACATGCACTGCAAATACTTTTGTTATCAATTTCTTTATTTTGGAGATTTAAGAAGACTTTTTTTGCAAGCTTTTATTTTTTAATTACAAAATACTTAGTTTTACTCTCAAACACAGTATTTTTGTTTGAATAATAAAGACACAAAAATAACCCCATACTTAGCAACGGCAGACGCCACGGGAGCGCAAGCTATAGAGCGCTTTGGAAAGGAGGAGAAATCGGGGCGCCTAGCGTTTTCCACGCGTTTTTAGGCGCGATATGTGAATGGCCCCTAGAGTGTACTTTTCATTGTTTTCACTCCGTGGTCCGTCTCAACCTCACACCGCAGACATGTTGCTTCAGACAAGCACATGCAGGCCGCGGTTTCTGTTTGCGTCATCACAACATACTGTTTCGGCCGTGTTGTTTCGGTGATAAAAATCTTTTTCGGCCGAAAATGGCCCAAAAGTGCATTTTCGGTTTTCGGCCGAAAATTTTAGGTGGCCGAATATTCGGTGCATCCCTAGAAATAATGCAATAAACATTAATTTAACAACATTAGATGTAATATACAACTCTAATGTACAAAACTGCTATGAAAAAAAACTAAGAAGAAAGTGTTATTTAAACAAAAAACATAAAATTGAAAACAAATGTAACACAGGTAATTCTGGAAATGTCTTTTACCATTAACCATTTAACAGGTTTTTACCGTTAAATTCATGGTCATTTTTTGCAATGCAGATAATGTACATCTGAGATTTTATTGGTTCAAGAACCATAAACCACCACAAAAATGTCCATAATTACATTTTAAATATTTAAAATCTTTCTTCTGGTGTACCTAACTACTTACCCCCAAAAAGCAGCTTGACTGTATATAACACTGTAATTGCTAAGTAGATTGCAGCTTGGCAAGCTACAGGTCCAATATCGCTCCCCAATACTGGCTAAACAGCATTGTACTCAACTGGGTGATCCATGTCAATTGTATATATCTGCGGTTCTCAATGTGACTAAGCAGCTGCGAGAGAGAGAGAGAGCATGTCTGTGAATGTGACATCTGGTCCACATTAATGGGTCTGGTTGTTATCACTCCTGCAGTAGCTTATGAATGCGTCAACATCAGCATTCAGTGGCACCCGGCACACTGGCACTATTTGTCTCTATTACAGCCAACATCTGCGACCATCTGCATCTCTAATACAGGTTTATTGTGCCTATACGCTGTAAACGGAGACAAAATTGACCATTTTTGTATTGGGAGTACCACATGTGTCTCACATACATCAGTGTGACATACTTTCTCCATTTACATCGCCAAATTTGTGGTAGCTGTCTAACACCCTGTCTTTTTAACAGAATTCAAAAGCTCCCTCACTAGTGAGCAGACACCTCCAACAACATGATTGGATGAGCAGTAGTATCTACAAACTGTGTCTTCTTCTGCCATTATTCCATTTTTTAGATGGTGGAAACTAGCATTAAAGGGGGGGTCTAATGCTATTTCATGCAGTCTGACTTATTTACACTGTTAAAGAGTTGAATTCTTATGCTAAACATGGGCAAAGTTTCAAAAAACGAGCTGGATGTATGACGGCACGCCTCCAGAAGCTTGACTGTTTTGGGAGGGAAGCATAAAGCTGTGTCTTTTATAAATCTGACAATGCTAAAGACTTTTCAGAGATATGAAGAATACAATATTACTCTAAAGATACTTAAGTTTAAAATGAGATTGGCAATGTGTTTTACAGTTGAGGTCAAAAGTTTACATACACCTTACAGAATCTGCAAAATGTTACCAAAATAAGAGGGAACATACAAAATACATGTTATTTTTCATTTAGTACTAACCTGAATAAGATATTTCACATAAAAGACATTTACATATAGTTCACAAGAGAAAATAAGTTGAATTTATAAAAATGACCCAGTTCAAAAGTTTACATACGCTTGATTTTTAATACTGTGTCGTTACCTGAATGATCCACAGATGTTTTTTTTTGTGATAGTTGTTTAGGAATCCCCTTGTTTGTCCTGAACTGCACTGTTCAAAAAAAAAAAATCATTCAGGTCCCACAAATTCTTTGGTTTTTCAGCATTTTTGTGTATTTGAACCCTTTCCAACAATGACTGTATGATTTTGAGATCCATCTTTTGACACTGAGGACAACTGAGGGACTCATATGCAACTATTACAGAAGGTTCAAATGCTCACTGATGCTCCAGGAAGAAACACAATGCATTAAGAGCCGGGGGATGAAAACTTTTTGAATTTGAAGATCAGGGTAAATTCAACTGATTTTGTCTTCTGAGAAACATGTACAGTAAGTATCTTCTGTAGCTTCTGAAGGGCTACAGACATTAAAAAATATGATATTTAGGCAAATTAAGAAAAATGTACACATCATTCTGTTCAAAAGTTTACACCCCCGGCTCTTAATGCATTGTTTTTTCTTCTGTAGCATCAGTGAGCGTTTGAACCTTCTGTAATAGTTGCATATGAGTCCCTCAGTTGTCCTCAGTGTGAAAAGAGTGATGTCAAAATCATACAGTCATTGTTGGAAAGGGTTCAAATACACACAAATACTGAAAAAACAAAGAATTTGTGAGACCTGAAGGATTTTTCTGAAGAACAGCAGGCAGTTTAACTGTTCAGGACAAACAAGGGACTCATGAATAACTATCACCAAACAAAAAAACACAGCTGTGGATCATTCAGGTAACAACACGGTATTAAGAATCAAGCGTATGTAAGCTTTTGAACGGAGTCATTTTTATAAATTCCACTATTATTTTCTCTTGTGGCCTATATGTAAATGTGTTTAGTAAAATATCATATTCAGGTCAGCACTATTTTGTATAATCCCTCTTATTTAGGTAAAATAATTTTGCAGATCCTGCAAGGTCTATTAAACTTTTGACCTCAACTGTATATACCACCACTTTCTATGTTGAAGTGTCAACCATATTATTTATACTATTTTTAGTAGTATTAAAGGCCCCCTGTAATCACTGATTGGTAACAATAAATTCCTGTTGTTGTTAAGTTTAGGTATTGGGTAGGGTTAGGGATGTAGAATAAGGTCATGTAGAATAAGGCATTAATATGTGACCCTGGACCACAAAACCAGTCTTAAGTCGCTGGGGTATATTTGTAGCAATAGCCAAAAATATGTTGTATGGGTCAAAATTATTGATTTTTCTTTTATGTTAAAAATCATTAGGAAATTAAGTAAAGATCATGTTCCATGGAGATATTTAGTAAAATTCCAACTGTAAATATATCAAAACTTAATTTTTGATTACTAATATGCATTGCTAAGAACTTCATTTGGAAACTTTAAAGGTGATTTTCTCAATATTTAGATTTTTTTGCACCCTCAAATTCCATACATTCAAATAGTTGTATCTCAGCCATATATTGTCCTATCCTATCCTAACCTTATTTATTCAGCTTTCAGATGATGTATAAATCTCAATTTCGAAAAATTGACCCTTATGACTGGTTTGTGGTCCAGGGTCACATATGTGCTTAATTAGTAATAATAAATGGCTAATATTCTAGTAATATGCATGCTAATAAGCAACTAGTTTAGAAACCGTAAAAAAAAAAGTGTTACCCACTGATTTAATCCCTTAAAATGACATATTTACAATTTTTTCCCCATGAAAATAAATATAAATAAATATATTTCCCTTAAAATGGCTTGACTCTACCTAATAATCCCTTAACTCATTAAGCATACACAAAGCCAAGACTATGCAAATTAGTCCCTGCCTCCATTCAATTATACCAGTTCGGACCGGCTCCACTTTGACTCGGTTAACTACACAGTGGCAAGTGGCACTGGATTCATTCAGTCTTGTATGTTGGAACCAGAAACTGATTTCAAAGAAGAGGAAGGGTGAGTTATACAAGGTCGTCTGTAAGTCGATGTATCAGAACGGAAATGCATTTTATGTATCTACAACATCGGACATGTAACAGTAATTGATAATGTTAGCCTTTGGCTTTACCATGTTATCAAACAGCTAATAATGTGTTGCTGATGTTACACAACCATTGTTCCCGTTCTCCATCTAAAATAGCTGCCTTTTAAAAATCTTATGTGAAAATACAGTTGAGGTGACAGTAGAAACAGGGATTGTTTCAAACCGTCTTTGCTGCACTGCAGTTTTAAGGGAAAAAATGTTCAGCAATGGTGTAAACTAATGAACTTGCACATGGTTTGCATTTAAAAACCTTAAAAACAAGGTGTCTTTAACATTATACCAATATTTAAATTTCTAAAGATCACAGTTATCGTCAGTACAGGTATATTGCAATACGCCTACCACAAATACTTATTCATTTTATAAAAAGCAGCTTGGACAGGCTAAACCAACCAGTCAATAAATAAATAAGTCAGTGTGTATTTATTGTGCATAAATGATGATAGAATTTTCAGTTTTAGGTGAAACAGACTAACGTTCTACTTTGTGAATTTATGTGACATTTACAAGAAATATATTCTGCTCAGGCTTTTCTTGGTTTTCATTTAATGGTCTCTCGAGTCTTTACTGTGACCACACATGCTAATGCTCTATCCTTGACTGGGAACATTAGCATGTAAAATTGAATAATCAACCCTCCTGACTGAGTAGATGATGGCTTTTCTCCACTGACAGAGCAGAAGAGCTAAGTCATCATGGAATTAAAAAGACTTCATCAAATTTATCATGTTCTTTACATTGCACAAGTTGCCACATTATCAAACTATGTTCTGAACAGCATACTACCATAGTACTCATTATTTGAAGCAGTATATAATATAATAGAGAAAACTACGGAAGCTAATGTCCACTGATCCACACTGAATCTGTTTAAGAGGTTTAAGTAAAGTAAAGATTTTAGCCATTTTAAAGTGAATGCAAATCCTCTTAACACATATGGACATGTGGATTGCATGTGCATGTTCTATAGAGACAACCCTCTGACAACCCTTCTGCATTTTCACTTTATTTCCCATCTTTCCTGGCTCAAACAACCCTAAATTGATTCTCGAGAGGGCAAAATTCAATCTTATCGAGCTCTAATAGCCATTACCATCGCATCACCTTTCTAGAAAAGATGGCTGTGGACATTAAATGAAGAAGCAGCTGTAGTAATTTGACATGTTTTCATACAGGTTTCCGAGCTATTTTCTTTAGGAACGCCGTGGTCGGTAATGGGGTGCCTGTTCCACACAGATGACCACCAATCTGGTTCAGCTCTGGAAAAATCGTTTATCTGACTGTTTCTGTAAAATGGTTGTCAATATGCACTGGGGCACCTCCATTTGTCCGTCACCCAGCATGAAAAGAGAGAACCATGACGCTGACGGTGCAGTAATGAGGAGAGGAAAAGAAGGGTACAGGTTTTTGTCGTACAAATTGGGTAAACATAATGAGAAGACGCAGGAGGTGACAGAGAGAGGCAACTGCGGTGCAAACAACGTCAAAAAATTTGGTAGCTTGTGCTACAGTGCCACAGGGCACTTGATAAAGAGCGAGAGAGAGGCGGCAAAACGGGAAGCATCAGCAATCTGATTTTAATGAGCCAACACAAGAGGGTCACAATGGAGCCAAAAAGATCCCTGGCTAGACCCCATCCCCCTTTTCGCACTCGCCGGCAGAGCTGTTACGCTAATGCAGTGTCGGGAGGTTCGAAGGCCACGTCGCTACCCTGTGCCTGTAAAGTAATGAACAATCTGTGTCCAGAGAAACTACCCCCAACAAACTGTTAATGTGTTCCTGGTCCACTCCATCAAGCAACAGTATAATAACAAAAGGGACTGCTGGGAGCAGAACAGGGACTTGGTTACAACTACCATTTAATGGACTACTGTATCATTCCTGTTTGAACTAATGACAAGTAACATACAAAACCATGTCTTAAGCTCTTATATGGTGACCATGATTTTGGTGATGTGTTCCTGGATTAATGTTCTTATCATTAGTAGGGCCCTATGGTTTCCACGATGCAGAAAATGCAGACAGAATCATAGAATCCAGTCATAAAAATGGAATTTACTGTATAACGCTGTATCATGTCACAGAATTAGCCAAATTTTGGATGAATAACTCAACAGTAGCTCAGTACACATATCAAAACATGATATGGACTAGTGTCTGTGAATATTAAGCTGCAAAAATGCTATTTAAATATGAATCCATATTAGTGTCTCTGTGAATAAATGGTGCAGACACACGTTTTTTTTCATGAACATTTTACCATTTATTGGTAAACTATCGTCATATAATATACAAACAAAAACTAAAGGTCTTCACAGCAGCCAGTCAAAATAAATGTTTGGATTAACTTGAAGAAATTGTGACAGAAATATATTACTCAATGCAACGATAGTACTATTACTAGCAATTAAATTATTATTATTTTAAAGGAATATTTACCTTTTTTTTTTCTTTTTTTTTTACAAATTAGTTTGAAACTTTTGTAACAATAAAAATTAATTTGAGAAAAACAAATAACATGCATTTCATAGGGCCTTAAAAACATTTTTTTTGTTAAACGTTTGATAAATTGCTGTTAAATTGTGTACGTTTTGTGATTTCAATTAATAAAACACTTTTTGATTTTTTTTTTTTATTTAACCATTAAAACAGATTATTGAAAAAAAAATAAAACGGAATCCAGAAAAATGTAAACTGAAAAAGCAGAAAAGAAGAACAAAACAGCAGAATCTTATTAACCTCAATGCTGTTTTTATTAAAATGCATTTCTAAAAGTTTGAGAGTCTTCAGAAGACATTTTCAGCAAGTCTACACCACCATTCAAAAGTTTGGTTATGTTGTTAATATTTGTGTGAACATTTTAAAATGTTAGAGTCTCTTATGTTCACCAAGGCTGCATTTGTTTAAACACAAAGTTAAAACAGTAATATTTAAAATATTATTACAATTTAAAAATAATGGTTTCGTATTTCATTTTAAAATGTAACTCATTGCTGTGATGCAAAGCTGAGTTTTCAGCATCATTACTCCATCAGTGTCACATGATCCTTCAGAAATCATTCTAATATGCTAATTTGACACATTGTTTATTATAAGTGTTTCTTCCAGGATTCTAGGATGAATAGAAATTCATTTTATTTTAACAGCATTTTTTTATTGCCAATTTTTATCAATTTAATGTGTCCTTAAGGAATAAAAAGTATTGATTTCTTTCTTCAGAAAAAAAAAATACTGACCCCAAATCTTTAAACGGTAGTGTATATTATTGGGCAGCTGATGCTCAGTGTTTTTTTTTTAAGATGCATTCTGGGATTTATTTTTATTAATTCCCAGTGAAATTGGCAGCGGAAACAGATGTGTATATTTATATAAAGGATATGGAATATTAATTTAATACATCAAAGAACTGGAATGTCAACAGCTGCATTTGAGCTGGACTGAAGCTTCGCCTGAGGAATTAAGTGATTTCCTGGGGTGCATAATGCCCTCAGACTAATGGCAAGAACCTTACCAAGATGCCAGAAAGAACAGATGTACGAGCCAATGGGATTATGGGATGAAATCAGCTGTAAAGTAAATCTAAAGCCAGTGGCACCACTTGATAAACAGATGGAACCTGCAAATCAACTTGAATGATAATGTTACTTGAATGATAATGGTGTCTTGGGAGATGTGTACACACACCTTGATGCACACAATCTTAATAGCGCCACTCGTATGCACACACATGCCTATGGCTTCTTGTAAACAAAGACACTGAGACTGTGTGTAAACACATAGACAAGAGATTTGTCTAATGGACAATACAGGGTGTAAAACTTACATTTGAAGGAGAAACCTGAGGCACACCTAGAGGCTAAACTTTGGAGTGGGCTCCATTTATACCCAGAGCACCCCAGCAATCACACAACAACATGCTAAAAGCCACTTAGAACGCTTCAGCAACACTCTGGCAACCATTTTGGTAACTTTCCAGAAATGCTCTAGTTTAGTTATTCCTTCATGAGACAGGTTAGTGCAATGCATAGTTTCTAGGCCAGCCATGTGTTAATAACACATCTCAGTCTACTTTATTTATCCTCTGTTTTTCAGTATCTCTCTTTTCCCTTTGAACTCACAAGCCTATCCCAAAGGAAGCAGCCTTATTTTAGGCCTCAGCTAAAGCAGAAGAGGAGGGGGTGCATGTTGGAGTCATTATTTAATGTTTGTTTGTCTGTTACAGATGCTAGAGCTGCATACAATAAGTACAATGTGCTCTTTAATGTCTTTTACTTAAAAGAAAAATAATTATGTACAGGTGATTATAGACAATTATAGACAGGTGGTGCTGGGGAGGAGGGGGGCTAAAGAAAATCCCCTGACTGCACTTATAACCAAGCAGCTGTCAGTAAAGTCAAGGAATTTTCTTTATCCCTCATTCTACCCAGCACCAGCACATATATCGATAGATAGATAGATAGATAGATAGATACTGTTATACACATATTTTCATTATTAACTGTTTGTGTTTACTTAAGACATAATGGACAAGGGTTTATGTGAATAATCATCAAGTGCTGCAATTTTTGCATGCATTTGACTGTTTAGGCTTGCACCTTAAGCTAAAAGTTTACTTTACTTGTCTGTGTTCGCAAGCCTTCTTTCGAACTTTTAAAAACACCAATGAATCTAATAAATATTAATAAAACAAGCACGTCCCATTTTGCAAAATTCATGTTACGTGATTTTACTGATTTGCATGTGAAGTTTGCTGTGTGTTTTAAAGGACTGCTGGAAAGGGGCGGAATGGGGCACACTAACCGTTTTATCTCTATTACTGTATTTTCATAATTGTTGAAAGCTCAATTTCAAATAATTGCACAGCTCTAAAATCTTCCCTGCTTTCCAGAAAATTCACAGGAAGCATTTGGAGGGAAAGAGATGAGCTAGATAAGACTCTGAGATCAGATTAGAGAAGGATCGCTCCGCAAGTGACCCTGTTTCCCAATCAACCCTTGAGTGCACCTGACCAGGCCTAAATCTGCAGATCAACGCTGATCTTCCTGGAGTTTCACTAAGACCTACATTCACAACTGAACACATCATCGTACTACACAGACGACTTCTTTAACAAAATGTCAGAGCTAATGTCTAATTTTACCCCAGACTTAACATTCACTAGGTTTGTCTGCACAGCTATGATTTAGATAACATTGATCTCTCTATGCGAGTGAGGTCAAAAGGTCGTGAACGCCACATGTTTGTCAACCTTTCAGCCCATGTATAAGTTTCACCTTTGCTTTTATTGTGAAGGCTTTCATTCTGTGGTGTATATATGCTCTGTTGTTGTCTAGCCTGCACAAAGATGCTGACAGAATCTTGTGGACCAGAGCGTAGCAGGGATAAACATGGGTGCATTAAAACTGCTTTAAAAATGCAGAGCTCATCATTTATTTATTTGATTGTCAAAACCACAGAGGCATCAGTACGATGGTGGTTAACTGCTTCAGGTCTAAGCACAG
Organism: Labeo catla; assembly: GCA_012976165.1. Lineage (NCBI taxonomy): Eukaryota > Metazoa > Chordata > Actinopteri > Cypriniformes > Cyprinidae > Labeo > Labeo catla. The sequence continues at coordinate 603,351 of VONZ01000206.1, read as the reverse complement.
CTGTGTCTGGTAACGACTGTTTGACATTTTTGTGCAGAGGATGTTGCTCTATACTCAAAAAAAGAAATATTCAGAGGCTTTTGAATGTTTTCCCTACCATTCCATATCAGTTTTAAATATAATACTTATAAATAAGATTGCTTCAGAATCTCAGCTTGCTGAAGCTCTAACATTGCTCAAAACAATGAACAACTAGATTTTTACATAACCTGAATAAAATGTGTTGTTGATGTTATACAGTTGCTACGTTCCTAGAAGGTTTATACAGGAATGTACTGTAGTAGCAAGGTTGTACTTATGAGCTATAAGTCAAAAGCCAACGCTATGTGTCTATGATATTGTATTGGCTTTCTACGAAAGCACACCTCTACTCTACAAGCCACATCATTCATGTTTTTAGCACGGTAACAGAGTGGGACGAAAAATAATGTTTACTCAAAAATGAAAATTCTCTAATGATTTATTTAATCATTAATATATAATGCAATTTAAAAGCAGGATATATTTTTTCTTCCTTCCATTAAACACAAAAGGAGAAATTTTAAAATACTTCCATGAATGCTTTTTACATGCAATAAATTACGGCCGTCAAACGATTAATCGATTCCAAAATAAGAGTTTGTGTTTGCATAATATATGTGTGTTTACTGTGTATATTTATTATGCATATGTAAGTACACACATGCATGTATACATTTAAAAAAAGTATATGTATAACTTTCTTTTATTTATATATAATTTTGATTATATATATATATATATATATATATATATATAAATGAAGAATTTTCTTAAATATATACATGCATAATTGTAGTTATATATACATAATAAATATACACAGAACACATAAATATATTATATAAACACAAACTTTAATTTTGGATGCAATTAATCAAGATTAATTGTTTGACAGCCCTACAATAAATGCGGACTGGAGGGTTAACGCATCAAAAAGTGTGTAAATGTACCATTAAGGTATCAAAACATACATTTTTCAGTGTTCTGAATCCATAACTGTGTGAAGAACAAAAAACCATATAGTCCAGCATGATTACTACAAACATAATCATGTTGACTATTCCCCTCAATACTGTAATCATGATTATTGATTTTACATTAAAATATGTATTTTTTGTAGATCAATCTTTTTGTAGGAACAGATCTAAATGGAATACAGTAATCGACACCTATCACTAGTTCATCACGGTAGTTATAATCATCATCTATATTTCTTTAGCAACCCTATAGTTGACATCCATCCAAGCTTTCCTAGATGCATTCACTAGAGTTTATGATAAAAGTAGAAATGGCTGAATGATTGGTTAAATTGAAGTCAATTCACATCAACTTACTTGACTCAATGATCTAATTACAATGGTTAACAGCTCCCTGCAGGGAAAGATTATTGGAAGGTTAACTAAATTTCAGTCAGTTTAACTCACACAAAGCAGTTGTACAACTTCAGAAGAACTGGAATATAGTGCACAAGCTGCACGAATACTTGATATAATGATGATTTTGCTTCATTTTTAAAATTTACAAACAAATTAAATGAAATTAATGGAGAAGAGCAACTAGCGAAGTTATGTGGGTTTGGAATATCCACCCCAGAATTTTCATTTCTGGGCAAACTACTATATTCTTTCATGGGCTGAAGTTTTACAAATTGGGTTATAGGTTCTAAAATCTTTTAGAAGTTTGTACTGATGATAACATCTTTATTTGCAGACACAATGCTATAAATAGTCAATGATTCAACAAATGATCTCTTTTTTAATGTAAAGGTAAGTTTGGCCATCAGACACACTGACAGCATATTCTAAAGGGGCCGTAAGTGATAGATGAGAGGGGAGCGCTTGCATAATTCACGGAGAATTAACAAGGGAAGATGCAGAAGTGGCATGTAGTAGATTCTATTCTCCAGACGACAGGAGCTCATCTCAGGTCAGTGGGTGAAGCACACACAGATGCGATCAATACTTTCAACGCACCAAAACCCAAAGAAACTGATCAAACCATACAGTTTTGATGTCAACATGTACCAAAAGTTTCCATACAAAAAAATGGCTTGTATTAAATAAGTCTTCAAACAAGCTTGTGCAAGCATTATTGCCTCAAAACACAAAATGCATCTACTTTAATTTCCCATAAGACTCCCACATCTAAATAAAAAAGCAATTGAATTATACACAGTAAGACCAGAAACATGGATTAAAAAAGCATATAGGGTCCATTTTGATTTCATGTTGGCTTTAAAGAACAAATACTCTTAAAGACTGGATTTGAGCATAGCCTGGAGACGGAAAGAGGCCTGAAATGTGGATTTTCGCAGCTGGAATGACATCACATCTGTCTATGTGTTCTCTGGCTTTAATCTCTGATTTATTCCCTTCTCTCGCTATCCCTCCCTCCCTTTCTCTCTCCGTCTCTGTCTCCGACCCCAGCCAACCCCCCATTCACTGATGCATCGCACCAGTCCTGTTGAAGGCTTCTTGTCTGTGCATGAGAGGAGGCTCTGGCTCAGTGAAACTCCTCAGCTGTCTATTGTCAGAGAAGAAGAATGCCTTTATACTGTCAATATAATCTAGAGTTAGCACTGGCTGCACTGCCTTAAAAGACAAGTGAAAGAACTGAACAGTTCACAATGAAAAACAAATTTATAACTGTGCAAAAAGCCTATTTTTCACTGTAAGCATTTCAGTCATGATGATGCTAGAGAAATAACAACAAATCATTTGTCGATTTGTAGTTCTCCTAAAGAAATGCGTACAGGATGAACAGAAACTGTATGACCTTACTATATTAACTGTAACACATAAAGACCTAATGTATGCACTCTAAAAGATCAAATGTTGTAATATTAATATAAAATTCCTCTTAAGATTTTAGAAATATATTTTAATGTATCCAACATTATATTAGACCACGAATATTGCACTAATCTAAACTGTCAGCTCTTGTACTGATGGAGCTTGGCGAACTAAACCACCAACAGAAAATCTTCTTAAAGTGTTAGTCTGACTGCTCAGCTATTTTTAGCTCAAATAAAACACTACAATCAGTATTTCGCGTCGCTATATTTGTGTTACACATGGAAGATGCCAGCATGACTGACACAGTTATGAGAAAAAAATCCTAAAGAACATGCACACGATAAAAGGGATTTCCATCAGAATTTGGCACCCATCCTAATGGGATCAAATAAAATCCTACTTCATATACTGTAACTCCTAAAGGATTTTATCATGTATTTTTTTATCCTTATCAAGCCCTATGTGTTTTAGAAGATTTAGTATTTCTGTAGAGATATGTTGGAATCCTAAAAGAAAATTCCCATTAGAACTGGTT